>PISX010005929.1:0-102437 GCA_004024625.1 Mellivora capensis
AAAAATTAAAAATAGAAATACTATATGATCCAATATTTCCACTACTGAGTATTTACCCAAAGAAAATGAAAAGACTAATTTGAAAAAAATATATGTTAACTGTAGTACTATTTACAATACCCAAGATATGGAAGCAGCCCATGTGTCCAGGGACAGAAGAATGCATAAGGAAGATGTGGTGGGCAAATACAATGGAATATTACTTGGCCATAAAAAAGAATGGCATCTTCCCATTTACAACAACATGGATGGACCTAGAAGGTGTTATGCTAAGTGAAATAAGTCAGACAAAGACAAATACCACATTATTTCATGTATATATAGAATCAAAAAAACAAATGAATAAACAAAAAAGTAGAAACAGACCCATAAATACAGAGAACAAACTCATGCTTGCCAGAGGGGAGAGGGTGGGAGATGGGCAAAATGGATGAAGGAGAGTGGGAGGTACAGGCTTCCAATTATAGAATGGTAAGTCACAGTGTGGGGAAAGGTAGAGCAGAGGGCATATAGTCAGTGGATTATAATTGGGTTTATAGTAACAGATGGTAGTTATGTTTGTGGTGTCACCATGCTGTACACATGAACCAATGTAACATTCTGTATCAGTTACACCTCAATTCAAAAAGAAGCAATTAGAGACTTGTTACTTCTACTAAGACCAGATTCACCCAGAACATACTTGTCGTCTCCACTTCTCAGCTTTGGGCAGCTCAGTACATTCTGAAGCAAGGAAGGGTCTTCGTTCCTAAGAAGGAGCAAAATACACATGTTGCCACTGTCCTAGTTACCAGCTTTATACAGCATCCACAACTGATTCAGCCCTGAAGACTAAACGTCCAATGGTCTAAATACATTTGAAGCTTCAGTTTCAGATTATCTTCAAACCGTATGTTTCACTCTCCAGTCTCTACTTAGGAAAGAAGTATACATACAAAAACATACATACAGAGGCTGCATTGTATCTAGTAGAATGAACCACTGGAAACCACTTAAAATTCCAGAGAGATGGCCAAGTAAGCTAGCTTATATCCATTTCATGGCATATGCATATTATCTTTAGAAATAATGGCTTCAGTGTTTAGAACAAACATACGTGTGTATACATGTGCATGTGTAAGCACGTATGTGTATAATTTTCTTTATAAAAACAAAACAAAAATATTGAAAGAATGGTACATATTATTCCTAACCTGGCTGAGCCTCCATGAATTGAGATCACTCACTGGTTACAGCTTTAGAGCTGCTCTCCATGGCACTTCCTATATTAGACAGAGCTGGGATAATATGGGAAGCCAATTATCAGAATACAGAGGAGGCGGAAGGACAAGCAGCTAGACCGTCACACTGCCCCAGCTAGAGGGAGGTACATATAGAATTCACGGGTACAGACTCATAAGAATGTTAGCAAGCACAGACAAGGAACAGGAAATCTAGCCTGCTCAGAGGGGACTTTTACCACATTTGTTCTTGAGACTTTACAATTCACGAGGAAGCTTTACACCAACCTTCACTTTTCCCTCTTCCAGCTGAGCTTGGCGAAATCTTGCTAAGGCCGTCCTATCAGGAAGAGAGAAAACTCCGTAAGATACTGCTCCCAGAGTTGTCATCCAGGTTCCTAGATGGGGTAGATCTGCTCATGATCATCATGTAAGGAATTCATTAACATGACTCATATATATATTATTATATACTTTTTTTTAACTGTCCAAAGTATTTGTTAGTTGTTTATTTATCAAGGCAAACTACTCCATTACCCAATATTCACGCTTCATAGTTCAGGAACATACGTCAGTGACAAACTTCAACTGAACTCAACCCAAAGAAATTCTTTACATTCCAAAATCACTTTGCACTCTGAAAGATACCAGCCTTCTTCATCTCCTCAAAATCTTTCATGGAATCATAATTTCTGCAGAAATCTGCACATGCCTTCTTTCTTGGTTCGGCCACAGCAAACTTATAGAAAGCTGCAACCCCCAGGGATACAACGAAGGCTCCAACATGAAATCGCAGACGCTTAGCCAGAAGGCCTCGCACCTGAGGTTCCGTCAAAGCACTGGAAGTCATGGTAGTTATTCTCCTCAACACCAACCTCAAACCTAACGTCCTTCCTAACTGATAAAAAAATGGACTTATTATATACTTTTTCATAATACTTATTCATTAAAAAAAGAGAGCATACACGAGCATGTGAAAGAGATTAAGACACCACAGAGAAGTTATGGGTTTCCATGTTCCAACAGTGAGGGACTTAAAAAAGCCATCTGTGTTCCTGAACATCCAAGTAACTATTTTACTTACACTGGATGTAAAGACTGTGGGGAACTCCAAGCATCAGACCACTGTGGTGAGCAACACATCCAGATGTTAAAAGACTAATATCATGGGGTGCCCAGTTGTCACTCTCACACCCCCTGCACAATCCCCAAGTGAACTAATGTTTATCCAGTATAAGTTCTGGGATCTGTCAGAAAACACTAATGGGGAACGAACAGCAAATATGGGAATACTATTTTAACACACATAGAGAAAGAAACATACCAAAAGGACCAAAAATAAAGAGAGCTCTGTGGTGATAATTAAGTAATATAAAATTTACAAACAAAATTAAGTTGATACTTACATGGCCTTTTCTGCATTTCGGGCCTAAGAGAGAAGGGAAGAAAAATGCCCATGTTTAAAATACCCTTTTTTTCACGTACTATTTAGAGAAAAGTATCACAAGGACAGTCACAAACATAAAGTCTGAACTAGTATATGTACACTGTAACAACAACAGCAGCAGCAAAAAATCAACAGATGTCCAAATCCTGTGACTTTTTAAAATTTATTAAAGATTTTTATTTATTTATTTGTCACAGAGAGATCACAGTAGACAGAGAGGCAGGCAGAGAGAGAGAGAGGGAAGCAGGCTCCCTGCTGAGCAGAGAGCCCGATGCAGGATTGGATCCCAGGACCCTGAGATCATGACCTGAGCCGAAGGCAGCGGCTTAACCCACTGAGCCACCCAGGCGCCCCAAATCCTGTGACTTTACTTACACTGCTCCCTCCACCTAAAATCTTTACTTCTCCACTACCCCCACCCCCTTGGATCTGGCAAACTCCTATCCATCCTTCAAAATGTATCATCTGTGTCATCACCATCCCAGAAAGTTCTTCAGTAGCCCCTTCTTCCCAACGGGGCTGCTACCTTTTGTTTGGGTTTATAACTACTGTGGTCCTTTCCACCCAGCATCCCAATGGTCTGTTTCCTGCCAGCAGAATTTAAGAAAAGGCTGGCTTTTCCAAACTGAGTTTTATGTAAGTATTGTCATACTAGTGTCAAGACAATTGTCCCTGAAACATAGTGTCAAGCACAGAACATGTTTTCTGGGTTGTAGTATAAGCATTTCCACTTATACTTGTACTTGTTGAGTCAGGGACTTGAATTTTACTCTCAGCTTACCATCCCTGAGAAGCAGTCTCTGTTTCCCCATCTTTACAATAGGGATCATACCTCTTATCTCATACAGATGTCATGATGACTTGATGAGAAAAATACATGAAAACATCAGGTATGCAGTTTATACTCAGCAAAAGCGAGTTCAATTTAAGTATCCTTTCTGGGGGGCGCCTGGATGGCTCAGTGGGTTAAAGCCTCTGCCTTCGGCTCAGGTCATGATCCCAGGGTCCTGGGATCAAGCCCCGCATTGGGCTCTCTGCTCAGCAGGAAGCCTGCGTCCTCCTCTCTCTCTGCCTGCTTCTCTGCCTACTTGTGATCTCTGTCAAATAAATAAAATCTTAAAAAAAAAAGTATCCTTTCTGGTCCTCCCTTTCAATGACCACAGGAAAAAACTTGGCGAAAGCTGGGTGGATACATGAACACATTATCTAGGAAGGAATAAAACAGCGCAGCTTTCCCAGGGGAAACCATCATCTTGAAGGCTGAGGCAGTGTCCTACCTATTTCATTAAATCCTAGAGATTCTGAATATTTAATTTAATATTTCTCAATGCTTACTCCATGCTTAAAATACCATGGTAGGTGCTAGCAATTGAGCCATGGGTCTTCTTCTTGAGGGGACTTCTTGGAATTCCCCCCCCCAAACAATGAATAAATGTGATAAGGGAATATACCCAAGATAATGTAGGCCCACAAATACAAATGTGTGATGGTTAGAGTGTTATAAAATAACCAACAACTCCTGTACCCAGAAATATCCAGGCCCAGGGAGCCCTCTCCCCTGCTAGGGAATGGAGAGATGGATTCCCTATGCTTGCTAGAGTTCAGAAAAGAAGAGCCTCAAGGCTGAGCAGAGCAGTATGAAGCAGTAATTTGGGGCATATTCTCCCACAGAAAGGTCTGCTTCTAGCCCACTGGTTTCTCCTCTTCTTCGGATCTTGGGCTCATTAATCTACAAGGGCTTGCAATAAATACATCTACAACCTTATTACTGCGTCCTGTGGTTCTTACCGGGGCTTCACTTAATGAAAATATTATGGTTACCAAGATGCATGAGCAACTTCGTACCAGCGCTATGTGCATTCTCACATTTACTTGTCGTGAGCGCTACTGAACGAATGGAGAAGCCAACAGACCACTCCAGACCACGGAGGTCACACCCTCACGCAATAACACTATGTCCTCCGTTCAAGCGTTACTGAACACCCACAACGTGCCAGACGCCGTTTTAGACATTAAGAAAGCAACTGAAAAAACTCTGACCTCGTGAAGTTTGTATCTCGTGGGGGAGACCCAGAACACATAAATCAAATAACCCAGAAACATATTGTCACAGCCGCTGTTCATCTTCCGTAGGAGACTTGGGGACAAACAAGTGGGCCCACGCCGGGCACCGTGACTTGGGGCCGGTCCTTGCGCCTCTCTATGCCTTACTTTTCCCGAGCGGTAACTTAAAGCGCTTGATCGACATGAAAACACTGTCGGAGAAAGTAACTCCTCCGCTCCCGAGGTTCCCGTTTCCTCCCCCAACTTCTGACAGCTGAAGCAAGGAGGAAGAAAACCCAAGTTACAGGTAGCCCAGGAGCCTGAAGCCTGCAGTGATGCCCGGCTGCGCGCGCCTACGCCACGAGCACCCCGAAGGGGGCCGGGAGCCTTCACAGCCCGCCCGCTCGCCCCCTCCATCACACACCCACCCAACTCACCATGGCTGAGCGAGGGTGCCGCCTTGGGGCCGCGCGGCCCCAGCCCCCGGAGCTTCACCGCCTCCCGCGAGGCCGACCCTAGCGGGAACAGAAATACTCTAAGCGACAGCACCGTCGATTTTCCTGTCGGAAGGACAAACGGGAAGGACCGGAAGTGGGGAGCCGGAAGTGAAGTTGAAGAATTAAAAAGGGGAGGAGGAAACGTGAGCGCGGTCCTGTAAGGCTGATCCTCCCTAGGCGTCGGGAGGTTGCACCAATACACGCGTACGAAGGATGGGCGGGGCGGTGTTGGCAAAATTGCGCTTGCGTAGTGAGACTGATATGTTTGGCTTAGCCCCCCTGGTTTTGATCTCGCGATAACAAGTGCAAATTTTCTCGCGTTAATTATTGGTACTGCAGAAGCCGGCGATACCTGCTGCTGTTGAGACTGGGCTGTTTTGAGTCACGGTTGATGCGGTAGGTCGTATCCCTCCGTCCCCCTTTTTGCTGCTTCTGGTGCGAGCAAGCGTGCCCTTGTGGAAATCGCTCATTCTCGTGCCTCCGAACGAAGTCCTCCCAGCCTGCGCAAAAGAGGCTAGGCAGCTCCAGAAGTGGAAGGCGCAGCCTCCAGCCAGCGGGCGCTGAAACGCCTCTTCGGGCAGAGCAGAGCGAGTGCTCTCCAGGAGTTCGAACTGGCCGGGCTTCGTCAATTCCTTCGCGTTTTCCTGCCATTTGCGTGCGGCCTCTTTCCGAGCTCTTCTGGAATCGCGGGCCTTATCAGAGCTGGACCGGTACTTGAAGTCACTTTCTTTTAAAGTAAAAAAACGTAAGGACCGGGGAAGGAAAAGCTACCTGCTCGGAGGAGGAGGTTGGTTCGAGAGGTGGTATGTGTATCACTACCAGAGAGATGCGGTCAGTGTGTGATGAGCATACTGCCAGGATAAGATGGTCGTTACACAAGGCCCCAGGAACACGGGACAGGCCACTTGATAGGTGGGTATGGTTCTGGGGCTACTCCCGTATGGTGTCCAGAGCTGTGGGGTGGAATTCAGGCGAAGGACGGTAGCAGATTAAGCCAGTAACAGCAGCTCTCCCTTTTCAGTGCCTTCCTCTGCCACAAGACATAACCAATGGTGAGCACTGCGGCTCCAACCTGAGACACAAGTCCGCGGGGGGGAAGGCAGCTGACTTGTGGTTCAGGATCAGGCAGGACAAGTACTTGGAAGAGTAGACACCAGAATCTCATGCCTGAACCATGGTAAGGACAAGTTGTCTCCTTAAACGTTTCAGGTAGGCATTTGGCCACCCAACTAGACCCCATCTGCCCACGTTTCTGGCAGCTAGTTACGGGTTTGTGATTATATAGTCAATGGGAATTGAATGAGAGGAACGTGTGCCACTTAGGCAGTGTCATGAAAAGTATGGACATGCTTTTCCCTTTGCCCTTTCCCTTCCCTGCTGAGAGGCGAGTATGGCAACAGCCACCTTGAACTCAGAAATGGAAGAATTGTGAGGATGCCAGAGCCACCTCCCAGCTGTAGAACATCTAGCTCTGTAGAATGAGAGAGAAATAAACATCGTCTTGTTTAAGCTGCTGCATTTGCATTTTATTGCCTTTATTAAACTTTACCATAAGTTAACACATAACAAAGCTTGTTGATCCCAAACAAAGCAAGGTCATTCCTCACTGAAATGAGTTTTTCTGAGACAGAAAAACTGAGACAGACTTTTGTATCTTTATCCATTAAATCCCTGACACTGGGATGCAGAGGTCATATGAAACAGGATTCATAAGTCATTACCTATATTGATTGTCCTTCCAGCATTCATTCTGCCTACCCACTTACCTGAACTCCATTTGGGAATCTTAGGGTTCAGGGGAAGGGAACTACATTCCCAGCTTTAAGAACAGAATAAGAAAGCTAGGTTAAGCTAAACAATCCATGCCATCTCCCTATGAATATTGGTTGAGTGGTGGGCTTAAGACCCAGGCTGACCCAGAGTGAGTCTCCAGACTTTGCTTGCAGTGCTGGGTGGATGTCAGAACAAATGTAATACCAGAAGCTGCTGTCAGCCACTCTAGGACTCCCAGACAAGACTCAGTATTTGGGGACCTAAGTGAGTTGCTGAATAAGGCCTCAAGCCCACTGCTCAGTCTTCACTTACATAGACCAATAAACTCTCTTTAGTATAGAAACCAGTAAGAGTCAGACTTACCGTAAACTAAGAGTTTCCTGATTATACCATTCATCCTGCCACAGTCTGCTAATGTCCTTTCTTTCTCTGTGCACACTGATCCTGTCTTTCTCCATACTGTTCCTTCTGCCCGCAGCACCATTCCTTCATTTTGCTACCCAACTAATCCCATTTATGCCTTCCTCATTTGAGACAATTTAGACAGCCTTAGATGTCTTAACTTCTGTGTTTAGTTTCTAGTCTGTGAAATTGCCATAATAGTATTTACCTTTCTATTTTCATTTTTCCTCATTCATGAAATTGGGACATTTGCTTTAGAGTTGTTAAAAGAGACAACTATATATAAGGTGCTCAGAACAGATCTATGTAAAGTTCTCAATTATTTTAAAACCAAAAACCGGGACGCCTGGGTGGCTCAGTTGGTTAAGCGGCTGCCTTCGGCTCAGGTCATGATCCCAGCATCCTGGGATCGAGTCCCACATCAGGCTCCTTGCTCAGCAGGGAGCCTGCTTCTCCCTCTGCCTCTGCCTGCCACTCTGTCTGCCTGTGCTCGCTCGCTCTCTCTCCCTCTCTCTCTGACAAATAAATTAAAATAAATAAATTTTTTAAAAAAATTTAAAACCAAAAACCTCATGATCTGCAAGTCACATCTATTACGTGGCCTTAACCCAAGTCTATGTAGTCAGCTGGTCCAGCTTCAGGGACTCTGTAAAAGCTCTTTTGGCTTTTTTTTTTTTTTTAAGAATTTATTTGTCATAGAGCGAGCGAGAGAAAGCACAAGCAGGGGGAATGGGAGAGGGAGAGGGAGAAGCAGGCTCCCAGCTGAGCAGGGAGCCCACTGTGGGGCTTGATCCCAGGACCCTGGGATCATGACCTGAGCTTTAACCAACTGAGCCACCCAGGCGTCCCTCTGATGACCTTTAAATCACCAAATTTAAGATTTACAGGCTTTGCCCTACTGGAATCCTATCTTGTTTTGTTTTATCTCTGCCCCATAGGTCTGGCTCGTGAGATAGGATAGCCAGATGAGTAAAGCAACAGAGACACTAGCACTGTACTGCCTTTTTGTGTGTGCCAGCAGCCCCAACTTACGCTGTTTCTTAGCCACCCTGTAAATCTGAACAGCCTGTTGTATTGCTAAGATTTTCTGTACCTACATCCCAGTGTCAATCCTAAATATCTTACTTATCTATGCATCCACAATTGTGATCTATCATTAGATCACATCACTAATCTACAGAACTGTAAACTGACCAGCAGGCTGAATTTGGCCTACAGGGTTGGTTTTGACTTCTGTCGTGAAGAACCTGAAAATCTCACACAGAAATCCTGATATGAGGCAACACTAAACCCTTCTTCCTGCACGGTAACTGTCAATACAGGTGAAAACTTTGGGTGGCTGAGTTGGTTAAGCACCTAGCTCTTGATCTCAGGGTCTTGAGTTCAAGCCCTGCATTGGGCTCCATGCTGTGTGTGGAGCCTACTTAAAGAAAAATGCAAGTAAAACATCCTAATGTTAGGGGCGCCTAATGTTAGGAGCTCAGTCATTAAGCATCTGCCTTCCACTCGGTTCATGATCCCAGGGGCCCGGGAATGAGCCCCACATCGGGCTCCCGGCTCCCTGGGAAGCTTGGTTCTCCCTCTCCCACTCCCCCTGCTTGTGTTCCCTCTCTCGCTGTGTCTCTGTCAAATAAATAAATAAAATCTTTACTAAAAAATCCTAATGTTAGGGGCGTCTGGGTGGCTCAGTGGGTTAAAGCCTCTGCCTTCAGCTCAGGTCATGATCTCAGGGTCCTGGGATCGAGCCCCGAATCGGGCTCTCTGCTCGGCAGGGAGCCTGCTTCCCCCCCCCCGCCTCCTCTGCCTGTCTCTCTGCCTACTTGTGATCTGTCAAATTAAAAAAAAAAAAATCTTAAAATCCTAATGTTAGGTCAGTGCATGTTAAAATCTACAAGTGGTTTGGAACTGGGCAATTGACAAAGGCTGGAGGAATTATGGGGATGATAGGAAAAACCTAGAATGGTTTCTGCAAATTGTTAGTACAAACGTGGATAATAACAACTCTGCTAGTGAGGACTCAGAAGGAAGTGGAGAGCTCAACAGAGAAAATCTGTGTCTTAGAGAATAAATAAATAGAAATATGGACACTAAAAGCAAGGGCTCAGGAGGAATTGGGGAATGTTACCAGAAATTGGAAAAGGGGCACCTGGGTGGCTCAGTGGGTTAAAGATTCTGCCTTCAGCTCGGGTCATGATCCTGGGATGAAGCCCCGCATCAGGCTCTCTGCTCAGTGGGGAGCCTGCTTCCCCCTCTCTCTCTGCCTACTTGTGATCTCTGTCAAATGAATATATTTTTTAAAAACTGGAAAAAAGGGAAATCCTTATATGATAGAAACGTAGCTGAGTTGTAGCCTAGTTATGTGGAAGGTGGAATTTGTATACGATAAACTTGGATATTTAGCTAAGAGGAGTTTTTGTTTCTTTTTTGATGCTTATGGTAAAATGCAAGAGCAGAGAGATAACCTAAGGAAGTACTGTTAAAACAGATCCTGAACTTGATGATTTGAGAAAATCTTAGCCTATCCATATTACAAAAGATGCTAAAATTAGGAGATTGACTGGGAAGTGTGCTCTGGAGAAAAAGCTAAGGGTGTGGTTGAACCACCTTCTTCTAGTGCCTCAGAATGATCAAAACATCAGAATATTCATCCACTTTGGAGATAGGGTAAGAGATTAGGTGTGTGACTCCTGAATCCTTTCAATCATTGCAGCAGAACCCAGGACAGAGATGGAATTATCCAGGAAAGTTCTGTGGAGGAGCCTCTTGTCTAATGAAGTGAATTCCCATGACAAACACAGAAGACCCATAAGGTTGTACTGCCAGCTTGGACTCCCAACAGACAGAAAAAGAACAAAATGAAAAAAGGCTGTTCAATTCCCAAAATTTTATATGGAGGAAACAAGCTGATAAAACTACTCAGCTATACTGGGACGCCTGTGTGGCTCAGTCAGTTAAGCATCTACCCTTGGCTCGGCATCTACCGTTGGCTCAGGTCATGATCTTGGGGTTCTGGGATCTAGTCCCCCATCGGGCTCCTTGCTCAGCACAGAGCCTGCTTCTCCCTCTGCCTGCCGCTCCCCCTGCTTGTGCTCATTGTTAAAAAAAAAAAAAAAGGGGGGTTGGCTCCTGGGAGGTCAGCTTGAGCCTGGAGAATATCCTCAACCATTAAACCTGATACTGTTTGCCCAGCTAGATTTTTAAATTGAGACCAGTGACTCCCTTTTTCCCTTCTAGTTCCTCCCATTTAAAAAAAAAAATTATTTATTTGACAGAGATCACAAGTAGGCAGAGGCAGGCAGAGAGAAAGGAAGCAGTCTTCCTGCTGAGCAGAGAGGCGGATGCAGGGCTCAATCCCAGGACCCCCCCAAGACCATGACCTGAGCAGAAGTCAGAGGCTTTAACCCAGTGAGCCACCCAGGCGCCCCTAGTTCCTCCCATTTTAAAGGGCCATATCTGTTACTGTCCTATACCTTTATTACCATTGACTTTTGGGAGCAGATAACTTAAAACCAAACCACAGATGGGGAGGAATTTCACCCCAGGATAGATCATATCTAGCTCTCACCTATACCTGATTGATTGATTGGATTGATTTTTGTAAAGATTTATTTACCCGGCAGAGATCACAAGTAGGCAGAGAGGCAGGCAGAGAGAGGTGGGGGGGAAGCAGGCTCCCCACCGAGCAGAAAGCCTGATGAGGGGCTCGAATCCAGGGCCCCGGGATCATGACCCGAGCCAAAGGCAGAGGCTTTAATTCAGAGTCACCCAGGAGCCCCTCACCTATACTTGATTTAGACAATGAGACTTGGGACTTTGGATCCAAGACTTAGAAATGTTGCTTTGGTGGTGTGTAGTGGTCGGCACTTGGGGTGACACTGGGATGAAATGAATACATTCTGCATGTGAGATGGCTGTGAAATCTTTAGGGGCCAGAGTCCAGACTAAGGAAGAAGAATACCCTGCCAAATATGTACATGTCCTAATTCCCACCACCTGTGAATGTTACTATACATGGCCAAGGTTCTTTTGGGATGTGATGAATTACAACACCAACAGGGAACTAACACAGTGATTGATTCCTTGTCCTGGGGCAAGAAAACCCCTGAATGGATCCTGTAGAATTCTGTCCTTAGCAGAAAATAAGATGTGACAATATGAGCATAAAATAGTAAAAATGAGGGGTGTAGTCAGGTGAGTTTCGGACTCCTGGTTTCACCTCAGGCCATGATCTCAGGGTTTTAAGATCAAGCCCGACCTTGGGCTCCCTGCTCAGCTTGAGATTCTCTCTCCCTCTCCCACCGGCCCTTCCCTCATCCTCCAATAAGTAAAATCTTAAAAAAAAAAAAAAAAAAAAAAGAGGAATTTGTAAAAGCCCATGAGTTCATACTTTTGCTAAGCAAAGTTAAAAGTTAGTTAAAAGTTAAAAATTAGTTGCAAAGATATAAACATGAAGGAGTTCTGCCAAGGGAACTTCTTGTTACACAGAAAGTACTTATTATATAGATGTATTTTTTTTAAGATTTTATTTGTCAGAGAGCATAAGCAGGGGAGCAGCAGGCAAAGCAGGCAGAGGGAGAAGTAGGCTCCCCACTGAGCAGGGAGCCCAATGTGGGACTTGATCCCAGGACCCTGAGATCATGACCCGAGTCGAAGGCAGACACTCAACCGACTGAGCCACCCAGGCGTCCCCAGATTATTCTTAGTAAGTGTACTTTTCACCTGCAAAAAACTGAATAAAAATGTCCAAAATCAGCTAAACAATCCAGAAAATTTATAAACTATACAAAGAATGGAAAGGTCCGATCAACACCTGCAGCCTAATAAAAAAGTATTTCAAGAACACTTTGTTTCTAGAAGAAAGGGTCCAAACTTTTTAAATGTGCTTAAAATATAGGGATTGGGAGACCTGTTGCTGAATGACCATACTAGGAGAAACTGTTACAAAAGAGGATTCAAGCTCACTTGCAACATCTCAGACTTTAATCACCTTTGGACTTCTGTGTCCTAATCTAGGGCTAACTAGCCCAAAATACCAGAAACTCCCATGCTGATAACCCGAGATGAGATGGTATCCTTTTTCTCTTGGGTCTGAGAGTGTTTACACTCCAGAACAAGTATAAAAATGGAATATGGTAGAATTATAAAATCCTGGGGTACCTAATCATTAGGATGGCATACGATTGGAACATCACAGAGGTAGAACATTCTAAAGTTATAAACAAAATTTTAAACCACTGTATTTGTAGTGTTTCCAGTTTTCAAAGCCAGATTAAATTTGTAATCAAAGTTTAAATTTAGAACAAATTTAGAATCAAGATCAAAATGCCTAAGGAAAACTGATTTTCGAAATGTTCCTCAGGTTTAACCGAGTATGCATTACATAAAGTTCAAAATAGTAGACTGCTCCTCCATGCACGAAAGCATTAGACAATCTCTCAATTAAGAGAAGCCGAGCAGCTATTGTCCTCAGAGGGATGTGGGCTCTTCCCCAGTTCTCTATAGCACCACCTCCTCCATCTCCCAGCTGACCAGCTTCATTCACATCACCATCTGCTGCCTTCCAAAGGCTCTGGAGTTAATGCATGCATTAAAGGTATCCCTGAACAGGTTCAACCAGGCATTATCTCAGACTTGCCAAACATACTGCAAGGTATTCCTCTCAAGGTGGCATACAAACAATCTGGTGGCACTGTAGGAAGTTTGCATAAAAACAGTTAAGTACCACTTATTATTCCAGTTAAGTAGTAGGCCCTTTATGAATAACGTTTTGTGTAATCCATCACGGTGATCCTGCAATATACAAATTTTGGGTTTTTTCCCTTCACTTTATATTTGAGGAAACCGGAGCTTAGCTTAGAACTGCTTGCTGTTTCAAATTGGAACAGGCATTCCACCACAGCCTATAATGGTTGCATGATGCTATGGTCCCCAAATGGGCAAGGCCCTGCAGCTAAAATCAGGTTTTTGGAGGCCCAGGTATTGCAGTACCAATAGACCTTGGGGGAGAAAGTGCAAGATAACTTGACCAGCATTTAGAAGTCATACCCATTAATTCCTGGGGTCTTCTATCCTGGGCTTGCATTTTTAAGGATTTAAGGTCCTTTAACTATTTGTTCTTTATAACTAAAGTATTGGTAGAGATTTATCATCGGTGGCTGCTAAAACCATGAGGTGCAAGGCTGTTGGAAGACTTTATAAAACACTGAAATCACCGGAACCTACTGATCAAGACTAGTATCACCAGAAATAAGGCAACCTGACATTATGTCCCTCCTGATGTGATACAAGAGGACATACAAAACCCCTACAATGTACCTAGCCTAAAAAAGAAAAAAAAATGTAATCAAGCTTCTAGACCTGACTACCACTAAACTCTGGGAGGTAAAACCACATGAGACAATACTATAGGGATACAACCAACCAAATGCAGGCTAGTTAGAAATTAGAAATTCTTCAACTTGTTTTTTCCAAAAAGGACGGGCAACTTAAAAGATTTAAGAGATATTAACAAATGCTATATATAGAGAGCACTGGATCTTGACCCAGCAGGAAAAAGTTTAGTGAAATCAAATTTGTGTTTCCTCCTTAATTACTACTTATTATTTTGCAAATATTCCAATTCCAAGGCATTTTTTGGGCTGATCTGATTCAGAAACCCGTTAATGAAGCAATTTTGTACAAAGTCGATATAAACTTGGCAGCTAGGAGAACTGTGATCTAATTCTGAAATTTGGCACAAAAACCACTAGAGTGAATTGACTTTCTCTTCCATTCACAACAGATAATCAGCAAAGTTTGAAAGTCAGTGTAAAAAAAAGTCACAAGTAACTTTTTGCTTCTGTTTCAGCCCTCAGCTGTATGGTTTAAAAACATAAAAAAACAAAAATCTTGCCTCTAAATTTTTGTCCTACTCAGAAAACACAAACTTGTGACTATAAACTCTGACCTCTTGCCCTATTAGTTCAGGTTCGCTGTGTGGAAACTATCACCCCAAAACAGTAGCAGACAAGCAAACAGCAATAGCCTGAAGAGTGTCATCTCGTCTGTGTTACACGGTATAATTTGCACAAATAGTTTCTGACTTTTCCAAATTAAAAATACCACCTGGAAGTGCTCGCTTCGGCAGCACATATACTAAAAATACCACCTGGAAGCAGTGAATGAATGCCATTCCTCTAAGGAGCTTTTTATACCTAAATCAGCCAAAAGCCTTCTGACTTTAAATCACTCAACCAGGTATGATCAATTCTTGATTAGAAAGCTCCTGAGAGGGGCACCTGGGTGGCTCAGTGGGTTAAAGCCTCTGCCTTCGGCTCAGGTTATGATCCCAGGGTCCTGGGATCGAGCCCCCCATTGGGCTCTCTGCTCGGCAGGGAGCCTGCTCTGCTCCCCCACCCCCTGCCTGCCTCTCTGCCTACTTGTGATCGCTGTCAAATAAATCAATCTTAAAAAAAAAAAAAAAAAAGAAAAAAAGCAAGCAAGCTCCTGAGAGCTCCACCATAGGACTGCCTCATAAATGTTAGGTGCGGTCAACTAAGCATCAGACATCAAGTACATGTGCCTATTGCCTACAGCTTTGTGGCCTGATCCAAGTATAAATGTACTAGACAGAAGGACTGGAGTTCCCCATTCTCCTTCCAGGTAACTGCCCCCCCCACCCCCCCGTTCCATCCCACTTGCATCCACTTTGAGGTCCCATTGTCATAACACGTCTCCAATGACTTTCATTATTGGGGGCACAAGAGGACATACTAACTGCAACTAAGAATATTTGAAATGAACCTAAGGGCAAAGGATGGTTGTTCTGTGAAAGCAAAGCCATGAAGGAGCCACACTGAGGAAAGAAGTCCATCCCAGTCAAGTGGTCATTCACTGAATGACGTCTCTCTGCCACCAAATTATTTCTGCCCAAGTTTGGTCAGCAATGTTCTCTGGGGAGACAAGAATAGGCAGGTTCTAGGCCCTGGTTCGTGGGCCATGCTGTAGAGTAACCTCAATGAGAACTTCAATGCTGGAAACCAAAACTAGGAAGGATCAAGATGAAAACACATCCAAACTACTCAACAGAAATTGCTTGTCTGAAAGGATGTTTTTACAAATGAAAGTAAGGAATTAAGTAAAACAAAGGCTTTTTATTTTTAAGAAAACACTACACCACCATCCTTGCCTTCGGATATGTACCAGCTACCTTAGGAGGCTTTGCTCTCAGAACATTCACTTGAAGATTACAGATAGCAGCTAAGTTCCTTGTAAAGGTTTGCTGTGGGGTTGAAAATGGACAGAGGGGAAGAAGTTATGTGTAATGAATGTTCTTTCCATTCTAAAGCAAGCAAGAAAGGATAATTACACACAAATCAGTGTAATTAAGAGCATAAGCACAGGACTAGTTCTCGAATTCCAACTGAACCACCAGGGCTATGACCTTGGTTACTTACACCAATGGTTTTCAATCCAATGGTACCTGAGAACCATCTGGAAGCTTATAAAATAGTGATAGCTCAGGACCCAACTAGACAAATTAGAGCCAAATGGCTGCATGTCTAATTCTAGAGGTTACTAACTACCAGCCATTAAGCCTGTTGCTAAGATTCACACTTCTCTGCTGCTTCAGCAGTTACCTGCTCTTCACATCAAGCACAAAAGACTCACAACAGGAGCCCTCAGTACTTCAGTTTACACATGAAATGCAATGTTTAATGCTTACTACGACATACCAGAGTCTACCATAAAAACGTTCCCCCAATCTTTTAAAGAATTTTCAGTATCATGGAGGTTTAACTTGGATGATCACAACAAATACTCATACATATTAAGGCAAACACATCCAAAATAGATAAAGCTGGTAAAAGACAAATACGTACTATAAACTTCACTCCCCTCAAACCTCAAGGTTTTACCTCTGGCACTTTAAGTAGACAAGGTTACAAGTGAAATTGTACCAGACAGCGTAATCTAAATGTTTTCTGGAAGCCAATTACCCCAAAGTCCTATGCTACTCATCAAAAACATGTCCGTACATTGTCGTACAGTGCAGCAGTGGACTCCTGAAGTAAAACCAGTGTCACTACATTAACACCATCACTGTTAATTCATTGCAACACAGCACATTGATTGGGTAGGGAAGAGAATTTTTGACTGTCTACTGTAAGGAAAGGAAGGAAATCTTTTCAGTTGTCTTTGAAGTGTCAAAGCAGGGGCACCTGTGTGGTTCAGTCAGTTAAGTATCCAACTCTTGATTCCAGCTCAGGTCATGATCTAGGGTTTTGTGCTCAGTGGGGAGTCTGCTTGAGAATCTCACTGACCCCACCCTTGCTCACCCTAAATCTTCAATAAAAGTTTCAAAGACCACTGAAATTAATACTTTAAACTACTACTTAATAGGAGCACCTGGATGGCTCAGTTGCTTAAGTGTCTGCCTTCAGCTCAGGTCACCATCCCAGGGTTCTGGAATGAGGCCTGCACTGGGTTCCCTGCACAGCGGGGAGTCTGCCTCTCCCCTAGCTCATGTTCTCTCTCAAATAAAATCTTTTTTAAAAAATTTTATTTGACAGAAATTGCAAGTAGGCAGAGAGGGAGAAGCAGGTTTCCCCCTGAGCTGAGAGCCCAACGTGGGGCTCAATCCCAGCACCCTGGAATCCTGGCCTGAGCTGAAGGCAGAGGCTTTAACCCACTGAGCCATCCAGGCACCCGGAGGTAGAGAATTTTAAGCAGGTTCCATGTCCAGTGCAGAGCAGGACGCAGAGCTTGATCTCAGAACCCCGAGAGCATGACCTATTTTTTTTTAAATGTAACCTCCAGGGATGCCTGGGTGGCTTAGTTGGTTAAGCCACTACCTTCAGCTCAGGTCATGATCCCAGGGTCCTGGGATTGAGTCCCACATCAGGCCCCTTGCTCAGCGGGGAGCCTGCTTCTCTCTCTGCCACTCTGCCTGCTTGTGCGCGCACTCTTGACAAATAAGTAAAATCTTTCAAAAAAAAAAAAAGTAACCTCCAAAGCCCGATGTGGGGCTTGAACTCAGGACCCCAAGATCAACAGTTGCATGCTCTACCGAGCCAGCCAAGCACCCTTCAATGTATGGATTATTCTATTAACTATTCTTTATTAAATTCTTCAAGGTATTTTTGTAGGCAAGAATTCCATCTGATCCACTCAAGTCCTACTGAAGCAGCTTCAAGAGGCTGAGAAATTATTCTAGAAGCAAACAAAAAGGCAGCAAAACTGAACAGGGATGCAAACATGAAAATGTTAAGGACAATGTAGAATTCCTTGCAGCACCTCCAGTTATCCTTCCATCATCCCCTCAACCCTTGTTAGGAGAAATCCTTGCCCTTTAATCGACCTTGCAGGCATAGGACTCTCAGACCTTAAGAAATGGGGGACTGGTTTCTTACCCAAAGTGAAAGCTGCTAAACCCCAAACAAACCCCCCTTTTGACAGAGCTCGCCTATCAAGGCAATATACTGCTTACTATCTGAAAATGATTTTTGAAAAGTTGCTTTAAACCAAGGCTCTTGGGTGGCTCAGTTGGTTGCTGGGTGTCCAACTCTTGGGACTGAGCTCAGTGTCAGGCTCCACACTGAGGAGTCTGCTCGAGAATTCTCTCCCTCTGCCCCCTCCAATAAATAAATAAAATAATCTTAAAAAAAAAAAAAGTTTTACAACAAATCCTTACTTGCTACAGGAACTTCGCATTGGCTCTCAGCAATTAGTTTGAATTCCCTAGAATACACATATTTTCACGTTGTACTTGCTCAGTCATCAAGATCAATGCAACTAAATGCAACCTTCTGAAAGAACACTTATGTGGCCTGTGAATAGGCCCTCAGTTATGTGTATCAAAGAGCTTTAAACAAAAGGCTCCTAGGTACTACAAATGCAGGACAAAGAGCAGTTGTGTGAAGCAAAAATGGTTCTAAATATCTCACTGCTAGGTTTCCCAACTTGAGGCTAGAAACCTTGGGAGGAAAATGACCCCATGCGTACCACCCCCAAACCTGAATCTACATTTAACAATGATGCCTTTGAAAACAGGTCTTCCTTTATGCTTTTACTTGCAACAGAAACAAAAATTATCAAAACATTTAACATGTCTAGTTAACATCTGATATATATCATTTGCTCAATACAAGGAGAAACTTGTTAGCTTGTATTCATGAATGAAAGAACCTACATGCCAGGGCTTCACACTTTTTTACTTTGCCTCCTTTTATGCCTCCTCACTATTAATGAGACTAAGTAGGAACTGGCACAGCACAGCTCAGACACCAACATCTTAACCCTGCAATGGTATAGATAAAAAATTGACTACCTGGGGAAAACAATATATATCCAATGTGAAGAACCACATGGCAGTGTGAAGGGAAAAGAATAAACTAAGTCAGGAAAGCATAAACCACTAACTATAGTTAGTTTAGCTGGGGGGATGGGGGATAAACCATAAAAAGAGGACATAGGGTGGGGGAGGGATACTTGCATAGGTTCTAGACTCTAGGTAGTTGTACATTTCTCAAACAAGTTAAATTTCCACTTATGTATGCTTATATAAGCTTTGAACTCATTTATAAAGTGAGTTCGTTCATTAAACCAAGTAATTTCTAAGGTTTGTCTCTAGAACAAATCTTAGAAAAACAAGAAATGAAAAACATTTCACATCCTTGTGATGCCCAGGAAAAATATCACATGTTAAAACATAACAATGGCATTAAAACTATCAAGAATGAACAGAGGTAAAGGGCAGCATTGTAATGGGTTACAAAGGGAATTTTTAATATCCCTACGTAACAGGACACCAAAGGATCTAAAGCCTATACTTCCTTATAATAGCTGTTTTTCATTACTGAAGACATGACTAGGTTAGTACACAAAGAAAAGTCCAAACTGTCAGCTTTTAGTCCTCCACATTCCCCTCTTTAATACGGCATTTTGCACTATATACATTAATGAAAATTTGAAACAAACAAAAAGAACTTTAGCCAAACTCCCCTTCCTCCTCCAGCTTTATTGGATAGTTTAAAATTACATTTCTATTTTCTAGGACTTCAGTTGCTTTTTCCATCTGACTTTTTAAAAACTGATTACAGCAAATGAAACACAGTTGTCTAAGTGATATAGTATACAAAAATAACATCTTGATTTCTGTGAAAATGCATTTCTCTGCAATTCCTGAATAACTCCAAATTATGCTAACTCTGAGCATAGATGTTTACTCTGGGTTTTAGATTTAGTCTTTGAAAAAATGTGTTCTAAACCTTTGCCATCACCTTATGTATATCCAGCATCAACGCTGTGAAGAAGTTGTTCCTGTTTAGGCCTTTATCCCGATTTTTCTCGCACAGCCATTAACACACGCTTGTCTTTTTATTTTGTTTACTCCCACTCAACTGTATGTTCTATGTAGGGCCTGATACAGATGTTACTTGATGTTATTTAATAGCTACTGAGGTCAGACAATCCAAGGCCATCATTATGCTAAAATTAAAAGTTATTTATGGAAGCTCATAAATACTTCCAGAATTGGTTTTACCTCCTACATGGGAACATATCCAAGAAACCCAGAACGGGCTTACTGGTCTGACTCAACTCTTCCCATTCCTTAATCCCTATTCACCAGTGGCGCGGAAAGGGGGTTCTTTAACAAAGCATTATACATTAACACCTCTACCAAACTAAACATAAACTTTTTTTTTTGTAGTTAAATGCAGAAAGTCGATTTTTTTCCACCCCTTTCCTCCTTTTACACGGCAAGTAAAGCTCACTGGCCTGGGAGTAGCCTCTATCTGCCAACCTTTGGCCAGTGAAGAGGATTCAGAGAAAATAATACAACCATCAATCAGAAAAAGGAGGGGCGACAAAGGAAAATAATTAAGCTGTGGCTTCAATCGTGCATTCCCGTGCAAGGTGCCCTGACTCGCCACAGCGGTAACAGTTGACTTCACTTGTCTTGCTGCAGTTGATGGCTACATGACCAGTTTCACCACACCTTAAAAAAACAGAGAAGAGTTTTCACAATGTACTCAGAAAATGCAAAACTGTACTGGAGCAATAGTAACTGCAGAACAAAAAGCAATAGTAATGAACCAATGCATTTTTTTCCCTCAAGAGTCTCATTAACCCCTAAATTAAGAGCAGGAAGCAGGAATTAAGTAACAAAGCACTCAATTATGCAGCCTAAGGCATAAAATTAGAATTCTCACCATAACAGATCCACCAAAACCACCAAAACACCAAAAACAGGGGCACCTGGGTGGCTCAGTTGGTTAACAGAATGACTTTTAATTTCAGCCCAGGTCATGAGCTCACAGTCATGAGATTGAGCCCCAAGCCTCATTCTGTTCTGGGCGTGGAACCTGCTTGGGATTCTCTCTCCCTCCAAAATGCTAAAATCAAAGACATTGGCCAAGATGTACCTTCTTCTTAAGTTTTATTTAAGTAATCTCTAAACTCAGGTAGGACTCAAAATCATGTCCCCAAGATCAAGAGTTGCACTCTCCTCTGAATGAGCCAGCCAGGTGCCCCAAGATGTACCTTTATACAAATTAATCTCTAAGATTTCACTGGTAGATACTTATCAAAACTTCCCAAATTTTATACCTTAAATATGTACATTTTATTGTATGTTTCATCCACAAAGATTTCTGGTTGTAGGACAAAATATTTGTGTATGGAATTAGTTTTCTACAATGCCTCTGAAAACTCCAAATTACAGCAGAAGAGTTCTTATTTTTAAATCGTTAAAAGTTCCAAAGTTGTGTAAGTTGTCCAGCTGCCATAAGCCATAAGCCTTGATGGCAGAACAGTGACTAATGTACAGACAGGCTGCTGGTTACATATGCTGAAAATTATCATCATCTGGTCACAGCCAACTTTCAATAAATGGTCCACAAGTCCCTTCCATTTATACCTAACTCACTTCTAAAATAATCTCTGCCACAAGCCTTCCTCCAGCAACACTCTAACTTACCTATAGCACTTCACTTTGGTGCAGTCTTTCTGAATGTGTCCAAATTCTCCACAAGAATAGCACTTCTGCTCATCCGCATGGTCACAGTCACGAGCCAGATGGCCTGGTTTGCCACAGTTGTAGCAGCATTGCTCTCGCTCTCTCTTGGGCTCCTTGCAGTCCTTGGCAATGTGGCCACCTCTACCGCAGTTATAGCAGGCTTCAACAATAAGGAAAAGAAGCAGACCAAGACTATAAAACCTTTACAAAACATGGCTTTAAGCCATACAATACAAAACCTCAGAGGTATTAAGTCTTTCCCAATGCTATGTGCAGCAGTAGTACATGCTCACCTCTCCAAATTCTACAAGGGTATGAAAAGAAGTGTTAAATACTTACCATCCTCTTGAAGATCACAATCCTTGGCAAGATGACCAGACTCACCACAGCGATAACAGATGTCTGGAAGAGATGAGGAAACAAACTGGAAACCTATTTTGGGCAAAAACAAAAGAATTTGGCTAATTAGACCAGTCTTGATACTAATAAATACTGAAGTGCTTCAAATTTTTTTATTCGACAAAAATACCTCTATCCGAGGTAAAACCACCTCTGCCACGGCTTCTCATTCCACGACCACGGCCTCCACCAGTAGGGCATTCCCGGGCCCAATGGCCAGATCGTCCACACTTGAAACACTCATTGCTGCTCATGGCTGCAGTTAGATCTTCGAAATATTAAAAATGACATTGTTAAACTACTTGAAATTACTTTTAGCTTTTACTGCCCTTTTAGTGTATTTTTGGATAATTATTCTGAGGGAAGAAGCCAGCGTATATACTGGTTAGAAAAAGGGCCACACAACTATGTACTTAGGCATCGTATGCCTATTAAGAAATATAGTAAAACTGAAAAAAATGTAAAACATTTTGATATAAATTGATTTTTAAAACCATTAAATTATGAATATGTGGATTAATACAAATGTTATTCAGTTATTAATGGGGTGATAGAATGCACATAGTATCAATGCACACCCATTATTAGAAATAATAATATCTCCTTCCAAGTCTAATTTAATGGCCACATTTTCATGGTTACAAGCCAGTCAACTTTATTTCAGGCAACTGGTTATTTAATGGTCATAAAATCGGAATAGCTCAAAACAACAGAACGACAGTATGTACTTTGAGAGTGAGGGGTAGCTAAAGAGAAACTTTCTAACTTTAGCATCTCACAGTGCCTGGTTAACTGCACCACTTGTTTGCAGACTCTTCACAGCAGACATGTTAAAAGAAATGCAGGATATAAATTTTCTCTAGAGAATACAGTATGTTAAAAATATTAGAAAAACAACAAAAGGGTACACCAAAGTATCAAAGCCATCTAAAGCCCAGGACCTTTTTTTTTTCTTTTATTCTCTTCTTTCTCAATTTCCCTGTAGTTTTACATTTAAAACAAGGCTACTCGGAATGTCACAACGATTCCTTTATTGGGTATTATTTACAAGGGGGGCCAAAACTCCCACTAAAGCAAATGAATTTTATACTTCTTATGTAACAATCTAAAAATAAACACGAACTATTCCTGGAATAGAATGGAACTCCTAGGAAAGTGGTTTTTAAAAAACAAACTAGCTCAGAACAATGCAGCGTAGTAACTTCCACATCTCAATATTTTTACCCTATTCCCAGTGTCAACCCATGGTACACCAAGATTTTTAACTACCCTCTCAAAGATAAGCACCATGATCTAGCAAAACAACTAAGACTGACTAGAGAATGGAATTATCCAAGTCAACCACAGTACCAAAACTCAAGTGACAGCGAAATGCTAAAGCCCCCCTCCCTGCCACCCTTTCAGTAACCAGTTCATTGCTAAGTTATAGAGAAACCACTAACTAAAAATTAAGCTAAGTTCAGTTTCAGAAGTTTCCATTGTCAAATATTCAAAAGAACTCAATACTTATCCCAAGTCTCTACAATCAGATTCAGGGTAAGTTTTCAAAGGGATCTTTTCATCAATTCCTGCCACTTGCCATATAAACACATTACCAAAAATGGGGGTGGGGGGAAGGACAGGCAGGGACCAGCATGGGATACTTAAGAGTTAGTGGTTTCAGGGGTACCTGAGTGGCTCAGTAAGTTAGGTGTCCAACTTGTGATTTAAAATGACTCAGGTCATGATCTCATGGGCAGATCAGCAGAGAATCTGCTTAAGATTCTCTCTCCCTCCCCTACCCCCCAAGTAAATCTTAAAAAAAAAAAAAAAAAAAAAAAAGGTTAGTGGTTTCAGGATGCATAATGCACATTTCTAGTCAGAAGAAAACAGCCAGGGGCACCTGGATGGCTCAATGGGTTAAAGCCTCTGCCTTTGGCTCAGGTTATGATCCCAGGGTCCTGGGATCAAGCCCCACATCGGGCTCTCTGCTCAGTGGGAAGCCTGCTTCCCTTCCTCTCTCTCTGCCTAATGTGATCTGTCAAATAAATAAAATCTTGGAAAAAAAAAACAACAAAAACGAAGAAAACAGCCAATAAAGATTAAAAATGTGTTTTTGCAAAGCATGAGATTACATTTGCTTTCTTTTACGAGTATTCGCCTTTTAAGTCATATAAAGTACTGGTTCCCACCAGAGAGAGGAGTTAGGATAAAAAAATAATAAAAAATAAAAAGATCAAAGAAAAGAGCTGCTTATGGTACCTTGTACCCTCCTTTTCATTTTGCATCTTCTCCAGTTTATAGCCAAACCAATTTAAGCACATTTAACGATTGCTGTCAATGAATTCTTTGCACAGAAATGATCACTTCCTTTTATAAGGTCATACAGGCAATTTTACAAGCCCTGAGTATTTTATCATTTAATATTTAAACAAGAGGGGCTCCTGGCTGGCTCAGTCATTTCAGTGTCCAACTCTTGATTTTTGGCTCAGGTCATGATCTCAGGGTTGTGAGGTCAAGCCCTGTGTCAGGCTCCTCCTACAGCAGGGAATCTGCTGGAGGTTCTCTCCCCCGCCCCCCACACTCACTCTCAAATAAACGAATCTTAAAATTATATGTGTATAGGGCTCCTGGTTGGCTCAGTCAGTTGTCTGCTTAGGCTCAGGTATGATCTCTGGGTCCTGGGACCGAGTGCCGCTGGTCTGTAGAGAGTCTGCTTCTCCCTCTCCCACTTGTTCGTGCTCTAATAAGATCTTTTAAAAAATTACATTTACCGATATATATATAAACAAGATTAACTTGTCTTTTAAATATATCGTAATCATATCCAATATGCATTTCTATAGCTAGTTTCAATCACCCCTTTAGACTGATGCTTTATTTTTTTTTTTTTTTAAAGATTTTATTTATTTATTTGTGAGAGAGAGAGAGAGAGAGTGAGTGAGCACAGGCAGAGTGGCAGGCAGAGGCAGAGGGAGAAGCAGGCTCCCCGCTGAGCAAGGAGCCCGATGTGGGACTCGATCCCAGGACGTTGGGATCATGATCTGAGCCGAAGGCAGCTGCTTAACCAACTGAGCCACCCAGGCGTCCCTAGACTGATGCTTTAAAAGAACACTTTATTTCATAATAAACTACAAAAGAAATGCGTTACCATGGACCATCATGTATATAAAGTAAGTTCACTTTCAGCATAGAAATACAAGTTTAAAAAACTACTCAAGGGACGCCTGGGTGGCTCAGTTAGTTGGACGACTGCCTTCGGCTCAGGTCATGATCCCGGAGTCCCGGGATCGAGTCCCACATTGGGCTCCCAGCTCTGCGGGGAGTCTGCTTCTCCCTCTGAACTTCTCCTCACTCATGCTCTCTCTCACTGTCTCTCTCTCAAATAAACAGATAAAATCTTTTTTAAAAAATAAATAAATAAATAAAAAATAAAAAACTACTCAAGAACTGATTTCTCTGGGTGCCTGGGTGGCTCAGTGAAGCACCTACCCTTCTACCCTTCAGCTTGGTTCATGATCCCAGGGTCCTGAGATGGAGCCCCGCATCTGGCTCTTTACTCGGGAAGCCTGCTTCTCCCTCTCTCTCTGTCAAGTAAATAAGTAAAAAGATACCATCTCCCACCCCAAAAAATTGATTCATCTATGTGTACATTTTTTCATGAACTGTTTCTCCATTTTGTCATATCTCTATTCACAGGACCCAGATCCAAAATGAACAGAAGAAAAAGGAATCACAGGAAAAGTACTTCTGGAAAGAAGACAATTAGTTAAAATAACATTTAATGATTAAACACTATACTCTACTTCTCCTCACCCTAATTCCTAACTGAAATTTGGTTAAAGTGTAATCATTTCTATATGAACCAAAAATTATTAGGGAAAGCAGTATTTCTCCATTTAGACAGTAATTAAACGACTCTACTAAACAGATAGGCAACTTTATACACTTTAACTAGTTTTAGATATTTGCTTTGCAATCAACAAATTGTCTCACATAATTTTGTTTACTGGAATAAATACAGGTCAAAAAAAAATACTAAGTCTTAAAGGGAAAGAAACATTTCATTAACATCCCAAAGACCCTTCATTAGTAGGCCACATGCTTTCTAAAAGATCTTCCCAGTGGGTTTAGGTAATATATATGCAATCTGCCTTCTCCCCCTTTGGTCAAGCCAATCACAGTCAATTAGCTGTTCTACGTTTTCACTGAGTCTCCTGTGACAGATTTGTCTCATCAGTAACATTAAACCAACCAATTCCCACTATGTTTTAGAGACCAATCACTTATCCTAGAAGAAGGTCCCCATCCTAATATTCATCTTATATGCAAAACGTAGTTAATTAAAAGGTCTTTATAGAGAATTACGGTTCTGTGATTCTCACTGCCTATGACTACTCCTGGCTGGAATTTTGCTGCACTGTGCTGGCTCTGCCCCCTCCACCTGTCACAACCTTTTCCAACCTTCAATGGCCAATTCAAATGCCAACTCTTATAAAAGAATCTGACCACATCTCCTAGACTGGAACTCTCCTTCCTAGTAAAGCTGACAGTACTTTATTGGTATCTATCTGATGACACTACTATATTGACATTTATCATATTCCTGAGGGCAGAGACCAAGTAATTCACCTTTCAATCACAACACCCCATACAATCATCCTTTTAGTAGCAGTTACACTCAGTACTTTAACTGCTTGTGGGGAGGGGACAATTAATAATCATTTGCCAAATGAAACAAACTGTTTCTTGTACAGACTCAACCCAATCTAACCAAGTACTAACACCTAAATTCTTGCTATCACAAAAGTTACTGCACCATTAATTTAAAGTAACAATGCAGGGGCACCTGCGTGGCTCAGTCGGTTGGGCATCTGCCTTCAGCTCATGATCCCAGGGTCATGGGATAGAACTGCAAGTTGGGCTCCCTGCTCAGTGGGAAGTCTGCTGCTTCCTCTCCCTCTGCCCTTCCTGCCCATTTGTGTGCTGTGTCATAAAATCTTAAAAGAAAAAAAAAAAAGTTTAAAAAAGGTTATGTATTTTTAAATTATGTACTCATGGAGAATGTACTATCACTCTCAAGAAATGTTTATTTTGGATTTTCTAATAAAATTCTATTACTCCAGGAATTCACAATCTACTAGACCTCTAGTATTTTATGGAATGCCACAAGACATATCTACTAATAAAGATAAAAGACAAAATGCTGGGGGCGCCTGGGTGGCTCAGCGGGTTAAAGCCTCTGCTTTTGGCTCAGTTCATGATCCCAGGGTTCTGGGATCGAGCCCCACATCAGGCTCTCTGCTCCGCGGAGAGCCTGCTTCCTCCTCTCTCTCCCTCCCTCCCTGCCTCTCTTGCCTACTTGTGATGTCTGTCTCCCCCCCCCCCCCAAAAAAAAAAGGGACGCCTGGGTGGCTCAGTTGGTTAAGCGGCTGCCTTTGGCTCAGGTCATGATCCCGGCTTCCTGGAATCGAATCCCACATCGGGCTCCTTGCTCGGCAGGAAGCCTGCTTCTCCCTGACTCTGCCTGCCGCTCTGTCTGCCTGTGCTCGCTCGCTCGCTCTCTCTTCCTCTCTGACAAATAAATAAATTTTAAAAAATTAAAAAAACAAAAGACAAAATGCTGTATTTTCACTGTTGCCAGGCAGAAGGAGAGCATGTATTTCCTTCTTTTTGCTGCTAAAAATCATTGCTTGTATCTACATGGATTATCACCATCACACAGTAAAGATCCGGGGACTCTTAACAGGTAAGCCTGGGTAACACCTGCTGTGTTACCTCAGACAATTTAAAGTCTGTACTTTTCAGGAAAAAAGATGATAAAACTGATCTGTGATGAGGATTGTTACCAGGGGTCTTGTCCTTAACAGGTGCTCAACTTAAAAACTTTATGGGTTTATGTCCCCCATTTAGTCTTTTTACTCTTCTCTCAATTAAGTTAGACTGCTTACAGGTGGATTAGAACCCAGTGCAATGCCTACAGAGCAGGTTTACAACAGGGCAAACTCTGCTTATACTCATTTCCCATCTCGAAGTCTACTTCCTAAATGGAATGAAGAGGTAAGAAAAATTGGGTAATAATGCCAAACGACTTTATATTTCCAACAACAGAAACCAGTTATTTAGTTTCCACTTCATGTTTTCATGACACAAACCAGCTTAAAGAAATGCAGGAGGGGCGCCTGGGTGGTTCAGTCGTTGAGTGAATGCCTTCTGCTCAGGTCATGATCCCAGGGTCCTGGGATGGAGTCCTGCATCAGACTCCCTGCTCGGCGGGGGGTCTGCTTCTCCCTCTCCCACTCCCCCTGCTTGTGTTCCCTCTCACTGTGTCCCTGTCAAATAGATAAAAATTTAAAATCTTAAAAAAAAAAAAAAAAAAAAAAAAAAAGAAATGCAGGAGAATGGGGCATGCCAGGCAGCAGTAAGGCAGTCAAGATATCACTTGAAAAGACTGAAAATTCACCGAGAGACCATATATAATTAAGAGGTCCGACTATTTTACACTCATCTAGGCTTAAATTCTGGAATTGATATCAAAACATTATTGACTATACTGACTTGTCTTTATCAATGTAAGTGTTGCACATTTTTTGATACTAAGAACAAAGCTAGTAAACTACTTAAATCTTAACAGCACACTATCAAGACTAACAATAGACCCTAACTCAGTAAGAGTTAGAGCAAGTAAGACCCTAACTCTGGCTACAAATCAAATATATTTAAATAAGTAGTGACAGGCACGTGGGGGGGGGGCGTGACAAGTTTTTTGTGGATCTGGCTATCTTTATTGTTTTTACATGGTTCTCATAACATAACTGTGTGTATTCACATTTACTGTATCTCCAGTTATTTCCCTTAAGTGTAGGGTTATCCCTGACTCATTCATGTTGCTGACCTAACTATACCCAGATCATAGGGGAGCTTTTGCCCCTCTGAATGTACTCATCATTATGCCCTAATAAATCAGTTTAGCGTTCCAACATGGTACTGAAACACTTCAGACTCTTGTAAGATAGATAAACTAAAGACAGAAGAGAAGGAAGCAAGTCACGCTGTACATTGCCTGCCAGAATAAAGGAGACCAGAGTTTAATACTTGTGATTCTGGGTTCTGAATCCTGGTTCCTGCCCTGATTACCCCAAAGGTTTTATTTTATTTTTAAAGATGTTATTTATTTATTTGGCAGAGAGAGAGATTACAAGTAGGCAGAGAGAGAGGAAAGCAGGCTCCCCGCTGAACAGAGAGCCCAACGCGGGGCTCGATCCTAGGACCCCGAGATCATGACCTGAGCCACCCAGGCGCCCCAACCCAAAGGGTTTTAATAACTAAATATCTACTGTGACTCAAAGGTTAATAAACATATTATCTGTAATCCTTACAACTCTGCAAGTTATGTATTCTTGTTCCCATTTCACTGATAAGGAGACTGAAGATCTGAGACTATGTAAAACATGTTTTTTTGTAATGCCAAAAGTATTCTCTTTAGGTAAATTGAAACTAGAACTCATCAACCTTTTAAAAACCCACTGCCATATATTAATTTATTCACAGTATACCATCACATAGCTCTCCTGAATTTTAAGCCAAGACAAATTTTCTCAACCTTCTTTGTGGTAGAACTTAGAGTGTCACCACAGATCCAAAGACTGGCAACCTGATTTCACCAGTTAACAGCCTCATTTGTAATTATGGAGCCACTCCAGGTGAGCACTATATTACACTCTCATACTACTGCTTAACAGATTTTACCTACTTACAACTTAAATTTTGGTGGCCACAAGCTCTCACTTTATTATTCCAACAGTTCTTCACAACACAAAAATGATGCACAGCTTACTGAATTCTCACTAGCATGCCCTTACTGCAGCAGCAACTGACACTGCCAGAATAGGAGTTCTATTAAGTCAGACAGTAGGGAAAGAGCATTCTCCACATAGCAGGCCAGGATGCCTTGGCATCAGTCTTCTGGCTCTCCACTTACTGTCAGAGGGCTAGGAAGAGGGAAGAAGCCAACAGTTTTTTAAAACTCACTCTCGCAAGGGGAAACAAACAAACAAACAAGCGGCAAAATCTCTCTTGTGGTCAAGTGCTTAGCCAAGAGACCATTCCAATTATTCAAACTGTGGTTCTCTTTTAAGCACCAATCCGGTAACTTCCCATATACATACCACATATTTTTATTAGATTTTTTTAAAATGGCAAAATAATCCAAAGTCATATAACCATCTACAAAACCCATTTATAATACCTTAAAGAAGAGCTCCAGTTGTTCAAATGCTAGTATAATAAATGCCCTTTGGTCTTCACTGATTTGGCCCAAAATATTTTACAGAAACTCCACATCTGTTTGAAACACATTACCTCCCATCAGTATGAAAACGTGGACCTTTAGGCTGCTAAGGCTTCCCCAAGTTTTCTAATGTGACACATGCAGATAAGTACACAAACATATACTGTTAGCTTAAAAAAAAACCTGCTGCCTAGAGTTGTGATTTGGAAAAAATTTTAAGTTCTTAATTCAGCCCTTGGGAATCTAATAAATTATTCTTTTTATATTCCAGTACAGAGAGCTCCTTGTAGACAAAAATCAGGCTCAACAAGCTAAACACAGCATGTACCTATGTACATCGCATTTGTAGGGGTTTGATTAAACCATGATCAGAGTGATTTTTTAAGCATTTGAAAATGACTGCTTTGCAGAAGGAAAAAGAGCCTAAGAGGTAAGAATTTCATCTCATACATCCTTTAAAAGCCCTCAAATTGGTACAGGCAATTTATAGTGTTTGGGCAAGAGTAACAAAGTTGCTATCTTAATTTAGGGTAACTCCTCCATGCGGAAATTAACTGGTTATGTTTCTTTCAAAAATGAGATCCAACAATAGGAAATAAGGAAAGTTTTTTTTTTTTTAATTTGTATACTCTGGGGTATGATGAGGATGTAAATTAATCCAGACTCCTGGCTTCTTACCCTCTCTATGGCTCTTTCTGGATAATGACTGAAACACACTATCCCAAGTCACAGAGGACTACTGAGCAGTATTTGCTTTTTCTAAGACCTCCAAGACCAGATGTAGTCACTTCCTTTGGAAGTGCCCTGTGGCTGAGACCATGTGGTTAACATGTGGCAACAAGCATTCGCCTTACCCATAATAAAATCAACACCCAAACCCAAATGTGGGCAATTATGTCGTCCTAAAATAGGTTTTCACATTTGGAATATCTAGATGAGGGCTGGTTCATCAACTTTCACGTCTCAATTTCAGATTAAATTGTATTCGTTTAATCCATGAAATGGTTGGATTTCGTTGATTCACAGAAAGCGAGACCTGTCTCTTTTTCGAATTGCAATGTTAAGAGAAGTAACTTAGCATTTGAACCACGATAAAAATTCAAGAATCGGGAAGCTATCAAGTATGGAGAGTACGAATTTCGAAGATTCTCGGGCCTTCTGGCGGAGTATCCCACCACTCTAAACCCAAGCGCGTCTTCAGTGACTTTTCTTAGCCCATCACAACCCTTGGCACATGGCCCGCCAGGCCCACTACCCCAGCACATGGCCTGCATAAATACCCAAACCCATCCCCCCCTCCAACCGCACCAGGGTCCTTTTCCCACCACACAGCCTCCTTCCAGTAAGTTCCCGCCAAATCGACCCTCCGTCCCGCATTCCGCGACCCTCGAAGTCTCAGGGCCTCAGTCCCAAGGGCGCACGGGCTGGGGCCTCCTTTGCTGTGAGGCTGCGGCCTGGGGTGCGGCCTTGGCCCTGGAAGAGGCCCCGAGGCGCCGCGACCCAGCTTCCCAAGACGGAAGGAAGGGCGGCAGGGACGCCCGACTGCGGCAGGCCGGAAACCTGGACCTGCGGTGGCGGTGGCGGTGGCAGCCGAGTTTCCCGCCTGACGCAGCAGCAGAGCAGGCCAGAGTGCGGCCGCCATCGCCCCCTCACCGCTCCCAACCTCTCCGTCCGCCTCGGCCAGGGCCCGCACCCGACTTCCCCCCAACCCCAGGCCCCGTTCTAGGTCCTCACCTTCAGCGTCTGAGCAGGCCCGCAGCGGCGGAGACTCGGACGCAGGCCTGGGAAAGGTGGCTCACAAGGTAGCGGCTGTTTATTTTCAGGGTCCTTGCCTGCGCCACACGCGGGTCTGCACACGGCCCCACACACGCCGCTGCGCACGGCTCTCCTCCGCCTCGCCCACGCGGCCAATCAGCACGCAGAGCTCCGCCGTCCAATCAGAGCCGCCCCAGAGGAGGGCCGCCCAGCTTGAGCGCGGCATGGGGCGGGGCGGGCTTCTACCTCCGCGCACCGCGGCCTTTCCCGGCGTGCCCCGCGCGCGGCCTTTCCCGCCCGGAACCCCAGGTCCCGACATTTCTTGGGCCCTTTCCGCTTATTCCAGGCTCCTCCGCACCCGGGGGGAATTTGCGTGTCCAGCGTTGTGATCTCTCGCGGCGCCTGGAGACCAGGGATGCTAGAGGGCAGGTCTCAGTGAAATGGCTGTGATTAGCGTGGGATCAGGGAAAATCCCTATCCCTTTTGGAGCTCAGAAAAAAAGCGTCTACTCGGAGACCTCTGGTTGGGACTTTCAGAGCTAGGACCCGTTTCCTAAAACACACATCTCAGTTTAGGGAAAGGTCGCGGCAGCCAAGTGACAGAAGTTGCTGTGGCTGTAGGTCACAGGCCCTAAGTTTTGTTTTGGTTTTTGTGTGAGCCTAGGCAGACCCTGGAAGCCCTGATGCTTACACCTCTTAACAGAGAAACCAGCACCAATACCCCAGGAGGGAAAGGGACCTGCCCTGCGGAGGGTGTGAAGACGGCGAAGGAATGGCCCTGAGACTTCCCTGCCTCACAACACACCTTGTGACCGTTTAACACATTGATGAGTCACATTCCCTGCGACTCGGGGGGTCACAAGGTGTGCCAGGAGAGCCATCTGGCCTGGGCTATCATGTTCAGGAATGGCTTTAGTTGAGATTTCATATCTTCTCCAAAAAAGTTTGGATATGTAGTCATAGATATTCTTTCAGATGAAAACGATTTAAATTGTTGTAAATGTGAACTAAAATTTCAAGAATTTTGTGTACCATCTTGAAATGACTTTTGTTAAAAAGAGGAGAAAAAAATTGAAGCACCCCCAGTCTCTTGAGCTCTAAAAGCCCTGAAATTACTATAGTCACCTATTAACTTAATATGCTCAAGGTTGATAAGCAGCCAAGTTGTTGGCTGGTATATCCCAGAAATGTACTTTTCATTCCTTTAATGAGCATCTTATCTGAAATTAATTGCACGGATCTATTAAGATGTTAAAACTGTGATAAACAGTCCTTGTTTGTAGCATTAATTCGATGAGTAGCTGTGAAGACTTTACCCGTCCTTTGCCCTTGGTCTCATCCCATTGAGTCTTCCCAGTCCCCAGGCTGTATGTCTTTTGAAATCATGTTGGTAGGAAGACATGGTGGTTAAGAGCACAGGTGTTGAGAATAAGGCATTAAACCTGGATTCAAATCTCTAGTGCTTACTTAATCACTGTATAGTGCATTTAGCAAGTTGTGCTCAACACAGCACTTAATGAAGGATAGCAATCATCAAAGAGTGAATCACCTATTTCAAGGGCCAGTGATTTTTTTTTTTGCAAGCTTTATTTAGCCAAGAAAATTAAAGTAAAAATATATGAAAATTCAGTTTGAAAGGGTCCCAGTCTTCCAATAAGATTGAACTGCCTAGCAGTTTGTATATTGAATTATATAACACCAGAGTTACCAATAATAAAACTGTTTTGTGCTTACATGGTTTTATTACCAAGAAGCTTACTCAGCTTTATAGATTTCCCCTCCCTAACTGATTAATCTTTATAATATCTCCAGGTAAGTAGTAGTGTGGTATTTGCAGACACTTAAGTAGTGATTTCCTAAGCCCCAGCAGTGAGTCAGTATAATGCAAGAGGCTAAACGGAGAAGTCCACCTTGTATGCATCCAAGCCATGCCAGGAGGACTAGTTAAATTGTCATAGTAACCATCAATTCCTATTTTTGACTTGATTTTTATTTATCATTCCAACCACAATGCTTACATAAATGTTTGATATTTATTATAGACGCAGGGACAGAATGTTCCTAATGTTAAAAAAAAATTTTAAAAAGAGGGTGGGTGTGAAATAGTGGACATAAGGTTCTGTAGGTTTCAAAAGACTTAAGTGGAAGGAATGGAAATGTAATGTGGTTTTTGCTGCTTAGCTCTGGTAACAGGTAATGGCTCTTCTCTACCTGGCATCCAGCTTTCTGCAATAACTATTACTATTAACAGAGGCACACTGATCATGAAGCATTCTGTCTCCAGAGGTTTATGATGGAATTTAACTATACTCGTTTGTGTTGTCTGGATATGCCCTTGGGTACACCTATTTCACTAGAGATGCTTCAAAAGAAGAAAGGAAAAAGCCAGCCTACTCAAAAGATAAACTGCCAACCATATATGAAGAAAGAGTCCCTCCTCTAAAAATGTGTTTTCTCCCCCTCCTCCCTTCCAATGTTCAGTCTTACCCAGTCTTTCCCACTTTTTGTGCTCAGCACTGTTAACTGTTACAAAGGTAACTAGCTCAGATGTAGACCTTTCCCCTGAAGATCTCGCAAGAAAGTACTAAGTGGGGGCGCCTGGGGGGTGCCTTGGGCTCAGTTGGTTATGCTTCTACCTTCTGCTCAGGTCACGATCTCAGGGTCCTGGGATCAAATCCCGCATCAGGCTCCCTGCTCAGTGGGGGCTCTGCTTCTCTCTGCTTCTGTTCTCTCTCTCTCTCTCAAATTAATAAATAAATCTTAAAGGAAAAAAAAAGTATTAATGTCCTGAGGGAGGACCAGATAAAATGCTATGATTCAGCATGATTCAGGATTCCTTAAAATGAGTACCAGTTGAGAAGCAAGCCTGCCAATTCTTAATTTCCGCTAAAATGCCCAGCTGCATAGTACATGCCTTAAATTCTGCTGTCCAATGGAGATGATATCGTATCTATCTTTCTAAATCCTCCATGTCTTGTTTTCTCTGCTTACCTGGAAAGAGTCTCTGTGACTTAAATTGGAAAATATGCAAATAAGTTTAAGGAGCATAAATTGTTTCACCTCTCCTGTCTGCTTCTGAAGTTAAAACAGTTTACTAAACTAAATCCTGAAATTGGAATCAGTTAATCTAATAATAGCTAATAGTATATATAAAGTTCTTTAACAGGGCCTGGCACAATTACTATTAAAGTGTTATCTACTATTTTTATTATTATTATAGAGTGCTTATTATATGCCAGTCATTGTTTATGACCTCTTTGTAAGTTTACACAAAACCTCTATGAGATATGTACTTTTATCATCCCCATAAGGAAATAAAATTCCAGAGAATTCAAGGATTCTGCCAAAGGTCAGAGAGTGAATAAATGACAGGACAGGCTTCAGACAGAGGAAGCCTAAGTGCTTAAACACAAAGCTTCCAGCCTCCCAGTTGTTATCGAAACCTAATCCTACAATTTCCCATTGACTCCTTAAAGTGACAGTATAGGGAATACTAACGGATGATAAGGAAAATATGAAACACTGACTAATGATTTAGTGAGCTTTCCATTAGTTGGCTTTCTCCTTTATGACCCCAAATTGAAACTATCTCTACTTCTGCAAAATAACTGGCAAGAGAACATCATTCGCAAATAGTTTTTATTTTATTTATTTGACAGAGAGATCACAAGTAGGCAGAGAGGCAGGCAGAGAGAGAGGGGGGAGCAGGCTTCCTGCTGAGCAGAGAGCCCGATGACCTGATTAATCCAAGTATATGCAGTGGTGATAAGAAAAGGGGTGCCCAAATCTAATACTCTACACTTGTGCCTTGTGTCTCCAGCCTTTTTCTCTGGAAATTAACTCAAATGGTCATTCTCATTTATAAAGTAGTGATAAACTTATGAGCTTAACGAGGATGAATAAATAATCAATTTCTAAATCTTGGGACATGTACTTAGACTTTAATATAAGAAACATTAAACTCTGTATGTTTATACTAGGAAAATGTCTTTCAATTATGAATTGTAATTACAAAAGAGAACATTTGAAATTACGCCTGGCAAAAGAATGGCTTTTAGGCAATTAGAATATCATAGACACAGCTAATGTTCCCTTTATCCCTCCTTACCCTGAGTCCCACTTCTTTTCTTTCCTCCTAATATCACAAAAACGGTGTGTATCGTTCTGGTCTATTTTTTATAATATATAATAAAATTACTATGTATATAGTATATAATGATTCTATATGTATACATAGTATGTAGTAACTCCACACTATATAGTGCCTACATTACATATATATGAACACACATAACTACATATATATGTGTGTGTATATATACACATGAACAGTTAAAAGTTTTACATAAATAACCTCATATATATTTGCTTATTTGTTTGTGTTCCCTTCTAAGAACAAAAAATCCACAAAGCAAGAACTCTGGCTTTGTCTGCTTTCTGCTATACTTCCGGGTCCTAGAACAGTTCCTTATATATGGCAAGCTCTCAAATATTTGCTCAATGAATAAGTATCACTTTGTATCTTGCTTTTTAAACTTGATGTTGTGTTTCTGAAATATTTAATATGTAAATATAATGTATATTGTATATATAATCTTATCTGGTTCATTTTTACAGCTATGTATTATAAATATACTATATTTTATTTAGCCATTCCCAATTTGGAAGACATTTATATTACTTCCACTTTTTGTTATTATAAACAATGTTGTAATAAGCACCCTTGCATACAAGTCTCTTCAGGGACATGTAGGAGACTCTCTCTAGGGTATACAAACCCAGAAGGAGAACAGTTGGGCAAGGAAGGGTGTGTATTTTAAATTTCACTGGCTGCCTGCCATATTGCTTTCCAAAGTGGTCATACCGAATTATACTCCCCGCAGCAGGGAGTAATGGTGCCATATTTCTCAAATCTTTGCCAACACTTCACACTGTGAAATTATTTTTTGCCAATCTGATGGATGAAACATGTTGTCTCTGTTTTGTTTGTTTTTACTGAGATAATCGTAGATTTACATGTAGTTGAAAGAAGTAATACAGAGAGGGGCGCCTGGGTGACTCAGTAAGTTAAGCCTCTGCCTTCAGCTCAGGTCATGATCTCAGGGATCAAGGGATCTCAGGGATCTCTGGGATCAAGCCCCGCATCAGCCTCTCTGCTCAGCGGGGAGCCTGCTTCCCCTATCTCTCTCTGCCTGCCTCTCTGTCTCCTTGTGATCTCTCTCTCACTGTGTCAAATAAATAAATAAAATCTTAAAAAAAAAAAGAAGTAATACAGAGAGATCTTGTATATCCCTTACCCAATTTCCCCCAATGGTAACATCTTACAAAAATGTAGTATAATGTTACAATCAGGATAGTGAAATCAATACAGTCCAATTATTTTGTTCAGATTTCCCCCATTTTATTTGTATTCTGTGTGTCTGCGTGTGTGTGTGTGTAGCTTTATACAATTGAATCTAACATGTAGGTCAGTGTAACTGCCTATGTACTCAAGATACAGAACACCTGAACACCTTCCACATCGCAAGATTCACTCCTGTTGCCCTTTTATACCCACACCTACTTCCTTCCCACTCTTCTTCTCCTCCCTAATTCCTGTTCTTCATTTCCAAAATGTCCTTTGAAAAATATTATATATAGGGGCTCCGGGCTGGGTCAGCTAGAGGAACATGTGACTCTTGAGTCCTAGGTTAGGCATAGAGGTTATTAAAAAAATAAATAAACTTTAAAAATGTTATATATAAAATTTTTAAAGATTTATTTGAGAGAGAGAGAGAGTATGAGCAGGGGAGGGGCAGAGGGAGAGGGAGAAAGAGAATTCTCAAGCAGGCTCCCTGCTGAACGTGGAGCCCAACAAGGTTTGATCCAGGATCTTGAGATCATGACCTCAGCAGAAATCAGGAGTTGGATGCTTTAACCAAGTGAACCACCCAGGTGCCCCAAAAATGTTATATATAAAATTTTCAAAAAGTTACATAAATGGAATTGTGCAGTATGTAACCTTTGGGGATTGGCTTTTGTTTCACTGAGATAATTGGCTGGAGAATCATAGGAGTTGTGTGCCTCAGATAGTTTGTTCTTTTACTACTGAGTAGCATTCCACTTTATAGATAAACCATAGATTAACCAACAGTAGAGGACTACTGTTTCTGATTTGGGGCTATTACAAATAAAGTTGCTATGAACATTGGTGCGCAGGGTTTTGTGTAAACATGCTTTCATTTGGTATTTCATTTTTCAATTAACATTTCCCACATTACCAGTGAGGTTGATCATCTTTTCATATATGTATAGGCTCTTCAAGTTTCCTCAAACAAACTTTTGAGAAGGGCCAATTTTGCTCATTTGTTCTATTTTGTTTGCCTTTTTCTTTCTGATATGAAAGCATTCTTTTATTTTTTATTTTTTATTTTTTTAAGATTTTATTTATTTATTTGACAGACAGAGATTACAAGTAGGCAAGAGAGGCAGGCAGAGAGAGGAGGAAGCAGGCTCTCCAAGGAGCAGAGAGCCCGATGTGGGACTCAATCCCAGGACCCTGGGATCATGACCTGAGCCGAAAGCAGAGGCTTTAACCCACTGAGCCACCTAGGTGCCCCAAGCATTCTTTTTTTAAAAAGATTTTATTTATTTAGTTGACAGGAAGAGAGAGAAACAGGGAGAGAGGGATTACAGTGAGCCGGGGAGTGGGAGAGGGAGAAGCAGGCTCCCCGCTGGACCCTGGGATCATGACCTGAGCCAAAGGCAGACACTTAGTGACTGAGCCACCCAGGTGCCCCTGAAAGCATTCTTTATATGTTCAGGATACCAATCCTTTATCAGTTATATGAAATTGTATGTGTTGACATCTTGGTGATCATTATTTCTCAATGTGATGTAAAGTTCAGACAGGGATAAAGAATTCCTGAAAATTGGATTTGGATTACTGATGAAGAGACAGAGTTATTTCATTCAGGGAAGGTCACTCAGGGCTACCCATCGAGAGTTTGGGGAGACTACTGCAACCCCTACATTTCGTAGCACCACTGCATCTGTTAAATGCCAACGATGTGCTTTAATGATGTCATGTTGAAGGCCAAGCAGAGCATATCAAAACTTCTGCCTGCTTGAAAGCAAATGCCACGAGTCCTTGGATTTGCTTTTAGCAAACCCTTTGCCTTGTTTTGGGGGAGGACATTCAGATGCATTTATTGTATCCCAAAACCATGATTTGCAGCATTTTAATCAGCCCTTGGAAACTGCTGACATCATGATGTACTCCTCCACTGGTGTTTCCATTTTCCCTAGCACTGCAGCCAGAATTTAGAATCCTGACTCACCCTTCAGCCAGCCACAGAGAATGCTGATCATTCTGGTATGGTCAGTGCTCTCCAAGTGACTTTGAAACGGGAAATAAGCTTTTGAACAAACCAAAAGCAATGCAATTTCAGGTAATAGTGAGGCTTTTCCTTTCTAACTTTCTCTTCTGCTCAGCTGCTCTCCTTTCTCCTTTGACTGAAGGGGAAGCCACGCTTCTGCAATCCTGACCATAAAGCTGGATTGTACGAGCTGGCACAGCCAGTACCCTCTTCTGAGCTCAGTGAGCTGTCTTTCCCATCTGCAGAGTCCTGGCTGGGGCGTGGTGCTTACAGTGAAACAGTCTGCATAGCTGAATTAACAATTCCAAATTTAGCTCTCATTTCAATAAATTACCTTATAAAACATTCACTGCCCAAAATTATCTTGACTAGTTTATTTATAAGAACATTGCAACTGTTCATGTGGATTGCCTGTGAAGAAACTGATATACAAAGTTTCTTATAATTTCCCCTCAAACCACAGGAGGGGAAAAAAACCATAAAGGTACTCGGAGTACCAGGATTTCTAGGAGCGTGAAATTTACAACTACACTATACAAACAAATGTTGGGGCGTCAGTTGGTTAAGCATCTGACTCTTAATTTCGGTTCAGGTTGTGATCTCAGGGTCATGAGATTGAGCCCCACTCTGGCATGGAGACTGCTTAAGATTCTATACCTTTCCCTCTGTCCCCCCAAGCACATCTCTAAAAAAACAAACAAACAGGGGTGCCTGGGTGGCTCAGTGGGTTAAAGCCTCTGCCTTTGGCTCAGGTCATGATCCCAGGGTCCTGGGATGGAGTCCTGAGTCCGGCTCTCTGCTTGGCAGGGAGCTTCCTCCTCTCTCTCTCTCTGCCTGCCTCTCTGCCTACTTGTGATCTCTGTCTGTCAAGTAAATGAATAAAATCTTTTAAAAATTTTTTAAAAAATTAACAAAATTAACAAACAAACAAATACATGTTAAAGAAAAGAGGCTCTGGATATTTTCAAAGGGCAGTGGCAAAGATTAAATAAGGTATTTAAATGGAAAATGCTTCACAAATTCCCAAGTGTTTTACCAAGGTAAAATATTAAGAACAGTTTCTGAAACATTTAAGGCATGAAATTCCTTTCCCATGCTGATTAAAAACATATAAAGACAATATCTTGGACACTTGAATAGGCAATGATAATATTTCTATTACATTTGAAGAATGATTGGAAGTAATATTTTTCCTTTATTTAGAGGTTGGCTTCCCTACTCGATGCAATAAAAGTTCTCAGGGGACTAACATTGACTCTAAAACTTCTGATGCTGAAGATTTATCCAAAATGAAGTTTGCTTTAGGTGGCACAGAATTAAAAGACAGCTCTAGACTAAACTAAAGGGGGTGGTTAATGGGATCTTTCCTGTGCTTCCTATTTTCTTCCTTTCTGACACTTCAAATACACATCTAGTTTCCTAGTGATTTCCTGATTCGGTCAGGGCCAGCTTCCTTCTCTTGTCAACGTTGACATGCCCTGCTCTATCAGGGACTATCATTTTATCAACCAACACATGCTAGGTTAATAATAACTTCATTTACATAGCACCTTATAGTTTCCATATAAACGTTCAACCAGAATTTATCAAGAGATTATTACAGGCCACACCACCCAGGGTATTTTTCACTCCATTTAGTTCTTACAGAAGCTTCATGGGGCACCTGAGTGGCTCAGTCCATTAGGCTCGTGCCTTCAGCTCAGGTCATGGTCCCAGGGTCCTGGGATCGAGCCCCATAATGGACTCTCTCCCTGCTCAGCAGGAAGCCTGCTTCTCCCTCTCCCACTCCCTCTGCTTGTGTTCCTGCTCTCACTATCTCTCTCTCTCTGTCAAATAAATAAATAAAATCTTGAGGGGGAAAAAAAGGTCCAAATATTTAAGTAGAAATATATAGACCTTTTTTCCCCCCCAAGATTTTATTTGTAGGAGGCATCAGCCTCCTTAGTGTTTTTCACAGAATGGGATGCATTCAGTGCTTTCAGGTGGCATATGGCAGGGCATCAACTAAAGTGACATCAGATGGTAATAAAGTCTCAGTTCAAGTTCTTTCAAGCCTTCTATCTGTCTCAAGGGAAAACTCCCAGTTTGGTGCTTGCCAGTCTTTACCTCCACAACACTGTATTTAACCTTTCTTAATGAGGAGAGCATAGGTCCAAGTAACCATCTAGAACATTATCTTTTTACTATGAAAACATAAGAGATAAATTACCCTGTTTTCTCATTTGTGTAATCAAATTTCCTCTTCTGTTCACATACACACATACATATTTTATTGCTAAGGCAGCTGAAAGTAAGTTGCAGATTTGGGGCATTTTTTAAACAGATTTTATTTATTTATTTGACAGAGAGAGAGATCACAAGCAGACAGAAAGGCAGGCAGAGAGAAAGGGAGAAGCAGGCTCCCCGCCGAGCAGAGAGCCTGATGTGGGGCTTGATCCCAAGACCCTGAGATAATGACCTGAGCTGAAGGCAGAGGCTTAACCCACTGAGCCACCCAGGCAACCTGGGGCATTTTTAATCAAGATAAAGTTGATAAAGGGGCGCTTGGGTGGCTTAGTCGGTTAAGCACTTGCCTTTGGCTCAGGTCATGATCTCATGGTCCTGGGATCAAGCCCCGCATCAGGCTCTCTGCTCAGCGGGGAGCCTGCTTCCCCCTCTCTGCCTGCCTTTCTGCCTACTTGTGATCTCTTTCCCCCTCTCTGTCAAATAAATAAATAAATAATCTTTAAAAAAAAATGAAAGAACTTGAAGATGCCATAAGCAAATGGAAAGACATTTCATGCTTGTGGATTGGAAGAATTAATATTGTTAAAATGCCCATATTACCCAAAACAATCTAGAGATTCAATGCAATTCCTACCAAAATACCAACAGCATTTTTCAAAACACGGGGACAATACTAAAATTTGTATGGAAGCGCAAAAGACCCCAAATAGCTAAAGCAATCTTGAGAAAGAAGAACAAAGCTATAGGTATCACAATTCCAGATTTCAAGATATACTACAAAACTGTAATCAAAACAGTATGGTACTGGCACAAAAATAGATACATAGATCAATCCAACAGACTAGAGAACCCAGAAATAAGCCTACAATTGTATGGTCAATTAATCTAGGATAAAGAAGGCAAGAATGTGCAATGAGGAAAAAACAGTATCTTCAATAAATGATGCAGGAAAAACTGGACAGCTACAGGTAAAAGAATGAAATTGGAACATTTTCTAACACCATACACAAAAATAAACTCAAAATGGATTAAAAACCTACATGTGAGTCCCAAAAAAATATCCTAGCAGAGAGCAAGCCAGTAATTTCTCTGACATCGGTCATAGCAACATTTTTCTAGATAGGGCTCCTGAGGCAAGGGAAACAAAAGCAAAATAAACTATTAGGATTACATCAAAATAAAAACATTTTGCACAGTAAAGAAAACAATCAACAAAAACAAAAAGTCAACTTACTGAATGGGAGAAGATATTTGCAATGACATACCTGATAAAGGGTTAATATTCAAAATAAATAAAGAACTTACAAAACTCAATACCAAAAATAATAATAATAATAAATGATCCAATTAAAAAAACATACAGATGGGGCACCTGGGTGGCTCAGTCAGTTAAGCATCTGCCTTCATCTCAGGTCATGATCTCTGAGTCCTGGGGTCTGGGCTTCCTGCTCAGAGGAACGTCTGTTTTTCTTTCTCTTTCCCTCTGTCCATCCCCACCACTCATTCTCTCTCCCCCTCTCTCTCTCAAATAAAGTCTCTTAAAAAGATAAAAAATAAATAAACAGGCAGAGGACCTGAAATAGACATTTTTCCAAAGAAGACCTCCAGATTACCAACAGACACATGAAAAGATGCTCAACATCACTCATCATCAGGGAAACACAAATCAAAACCACAATGAGATATCACCTTACACCTGTCAGAATGCCTAAAAACAAAAAGACATGAAATAACAAGGCTTGGTGAGGATGTGAAGAAAAGGGAACCCTCTCCTACACTGTTGGTAGAATGTAAATTGGTGCAGCCACTGCGGAAAACAGTATGGACTTTCTTCAAAAAATTAAAAATAGAAATACCATATGATCCAATAATTCCACTACTAGGTATATACCAAAGAAAAAGAAAACATTTATTTGAAAGATCTATGCACCCCTATGTTTATTTTATTGCAGCATTATTTACAGTACCCAAGATATGGAAGTATCCTAAGTGTCCATTGATAGATGACTTGATAAAGAAGATGTGAGATATCTGATATTTATATATATAGTGTTTATATATATAAAATATTATGCATATATATGAAATATAGATAATATTAGGCAGCCATAGAAAAGGATGAGATTGTGTCATTTGTGACAATGGGGACAGACCTAGAGGATTTTATACTAAGTGAAATAAGTCAGACTGAGAAAAACAAATATCACATGATTTCAGTCATATGTTGAATCTAAAAACAAAAACAAATAACAAATAAAAAGCAGAAACAGACCCATAAATAAAGAGAACACAATGATGACTGCCAGAGGGGAGGGGATGAGGCGATGGACAAAATAGGTGAAGGTGAGCAGGAGATACAGGCTTCCAGTTATGGAATGACTAAATCACAGGAATAAAAGGCACAGCATAGGGAATACAGTCGATGGTATTGTAACAATGTTGTATGGTAACAGATGGTAGCTACACTTGTGGTGAGCAGAGAATAATACAGAAATTTGTACAAATTACTGTGTTGTAGCCTGAAGCTAGTGGAACATTGTGTCAACTACATTTACATAAAATATTTTTTTCAAGTTTCCTTTTAATGTAAGAGTAAAATGTGAATTAATGTAAGAGTAAATATGGGGTGCCTGGGTGGCTCAGTCGTTAAGTGTCTGCCTTCAGTTCAGGTCATGATCCCACTGTCTGGGATCGAGTCCCGCATCAGGCTCCCTGCTCATCGGGAAGCCCGCTTCTCCCTCTCCCACTCCCCCTACTTGTGTTCCCTCTCTTTGTGTGTGTGTGTGTGTGTTCCCTCTCTTGCTGTGCCTCTCTCTGTCAGGTAAATAAATAAAATCTTTAAAAAAAAAAAATTTGTCCAAATCACTATGTTGTACACCTGAAGCTAGTGGAGCATTGTGTCAATGACAGTTATATAATTTTTTTTTCAAGTTTCCTTTTAAAGTAAGAGTAAAATGTGAATTAATGTAAGAGTAAATATGGGGCGCCTGGGTGGCTCAGTCAGTTATGCGTACTACTCTTGATTTAGGCTCACAATCTTAGGGTTGTGAGGAGACGGTTTGCTTTAGACTCTTTTCCTTTACCCCTCCCCAACTCCAAAATAAATAAATAAATCTTTTTTTTTTCACTTGAGAGAGAGAGCATGAGCGGTGGGGAGGGGCAGGGGAAGAAGCTGACTCTGACACGGGGCTTGATCCCAGCACCTCAGGATCGTGACCTGAGCCGGAGGCAGACACTTAACCAACTGAGACACCCAGGAGCCCCATAGATAAATAAATCTTTAAAAAAAAAAAAAAGGAATAAATATGAAGTAAATAAGAGCAGAGGAAGTACAACAGAATGTAAACAATCCCAAAGATAGCATGAGGGATGGGTAGATTTGGCAAAGACAGAATGGAGGGTATGCAAAGGGAGCAAGTGTGAGAAAGCAGATGAAATTCAAAGGAATACTTAACAGTGGAAGAGGAGGGGGCACCTGGTTGGCTTAATCGATTAAGCAGCTGCCTTTGGCTCAGGTCATGATCCCAGGGTCCTGCAGGGAGCCTGCCTCTCCCCTGCCTGCCTCTTCCCTTCCTGTGCTTGCTCTCTGTCTCTCACTTGGTCTCTGTGTCAAATAAATAAATAAAATCTTAAAAAAAAAAAAAACAGTGAAGGGGAGCAGGGAAGTAGACGGGGGTGCACTTCCAGAGCCTCTCACCTAATCCAATCTCAGTATCTGCCTTTGAACTCTGACTTTGAGGGTTAGCTGCTGGAGTAATTTGTGTGGTGATTATGGTGGAAAAAAAGATCCTCAAGAAATACACTATTGCTGTTAAAAATAAAACACAAGATCATTTTCTCCCTTGAATATGGCAAGGATGCTGTTGAATAATCATAATACCTTGACCAGCTATCCTTAAGCATTAACAATGTTTTTAAATTGAGGGAGGGGAAAAAGAGGGCAGAAACAATTTCCTGTTTCCTATTCCCTCTGTTTGCAGTTTTCAGAGCTGAATAACCTGGAGCCCAGGCTGTCAGTGGGACCTTTGAATGTCTGACTGCTGTTCAACCAGCTTTTCCTGTTGGCTTGCTATTCCCAGGAAACTGTCTACCGGTCTGTTTGGTGGGGGTGAGGAGGGGAGTGAAGAAGGGCTAATAGAAGGGATGTTTGAGAGCTTTAGCACCTGAATGGTGTGTATATCTGAAGAATTCAGTGTTGGTGTAGGTCTCCAGCTGCAGGCAGCATTCCAAGCTCAGAGCAGCAATCTGATTGTGTGTGTGTGTGTGTGTGTGTGTGTGTGTGTCCATGCACGCATGCGCACAGTGCACACACCTGCCCACAACACCTTATGTGCCCTTGATTACTAGAAGGTCAGAATAGCACAGGAGGGTAAAACCTCCTCTGCATATCAAAGGCTCCGAGGATACTGACGGGGCCTAGACCCAACAGGAGGGTGACAATTGTCTTTGATTACTATCCTTCTTCCTTTTCACAATGTCCTTTTCCACTCCTTACTATTGTCTTGCCTGTACTATTGACTAGTGATCTCAGCTGAGTAAAAGAGCCAACACAGAGCTTCCTATTGAGAAGTGAGGAGACATTAGCCAAGGGTCTTATCTTTTCCTGGGTTTCTTCCATGGTCCTTCTCGAAGAGCCCATTAAATCCTTTGTGGTAGATTTCATAGAGAGGCTAATAAAGGAAAGGCTCCGGGCACCTGGGTGGCTCCATCGCTTAAGCATCTGAATAACGGCTGTCCCCTTTGGGCAGGTGGGCTGTCATGACCCTGGGGTCCTAGGATGGAGTGGCTCATCAGGCTCCCTGCTCAGCGGGGAGTCTGCTTCTCCCTCACCCTCTGCCCCTCCCTCTCCTATTGTGTGCTCTCTCAATCTCACTCTCTCTCTAATTAATTAATTAATTAATTCTTAAAAAAAAAAAAAGAGGATAGGCTCCTCAAGTTTCCTTACATCATAGGCACAGGCCCTTAACTACTTTTTTATTCTACCCACTTTTAAGACTTTTATATGTTGCCATATAAAGGACAGTACATTGGGTTATCATTGAAACTGTAGTTTAAGATCCACAATAGGGAAAATGAAGAGAACTCTGAAAAGTAAAATCAGAGGAAGTCTTTGAAAACAAATCTCCTGGGCACCTGGATGACTCAGTCGGTTAAGCATCTGCCTTCGGCTCAGTTCATGATCCCAGGATCCTGGGATCCAATCCCACATTGGGCTCCCTGCTCAGCGGGGAATCCTGCTTTTCCCTCTCCCTCCTCCCCTCCCCTCCCCTCACACCCCCACAACTGCTGGAATCTATGCGCACCACGTGCGTGCTTTCTCTCTTTCTCTTTTTCTCTCTCTCAATAAATAAATAAAATCTTTAAAAAATAAAAGAGATTGGTTAATCTCTTAAGGTCGTTATATGATTCTAAACTCTAGACTGTGCAAGATCAAGGATAGGCAAGGTCTGACTAATTCCTTGAACATCGGAGCTCAGTGAATTATTATTAAGTGAAGATTTCACTTTCCCTCTCAGCATCAGGCCTGAGAGTGTTCAGATTGTTCATTATCCAGCATTTATTATATCTCACTCGAAAGTCGCTAAGAGAAGGCATTTTCCACAGGCTTTTCCTGTTTTTTCAGTACTGGCCAACCTCGATTTGCTGATGACAACATCAGTTGGCTTGGGTTTTATGCGGCTTTTGCAATGATGCAGTAACAGAATCTGGAATCTCCAGAATTGATGTTAACACAAATAGCTTTAAAATGGAACTACTGGGGCGCCTGGGTGGCTCCGTGGGTTAAGCCTCTGCCTTCGGGTAGTGATCTCAGAGTCCTGGGATTGAGCCCTGCATTGGGCTCTCTGCTCAGCGGGGAGCCTGCTTCCTCCTCTCTCTCTCTGCCTTCTTGTGATCTCCGTCTGTCAGATGAATAAATAAATAAAATCTTTAAAAAAAGAAAAAGATTCTTAAAATGGAACTACCATAGAAAGGGATGATTAGATGCTTACCTAACAAGAGGGTTGAGAGTTTACAATGTCTGTAACGAAGTACTTTTTACACTGTAAAGTGCTACCCATATTTAGCTACTATTATTACTAGACTATCAAAAAACTACCCGTTGGAACTTACGAAGAGTATTCCAGGACATTTTTCCTCAACATGACAAAACAGTGGTTCTCCAATATTTTTTGGTCAGTTAATTATTCTGGCAAAATACCTCAAGACTTGCTATCTCATTCACTCTTATCTAATGTAAGTGCTTTATTCCAACGAATGGGAAGAAAAAGACTACTTTTAATTTCCAGTTTTCAATAACCTTCTGTCTAGGAAGAGAAAAAGGAATAAAAGAATTGCGGAAAGGCGTTCCAAGAACAGGATCAACTATGATTAGACTCTTCAATGACTCCTCCAAGATCAACTATGATTAGATTCTTTTTTTTTTTTTTAAGTAGGCTCCATGCCCAGCATAGAGACCAACACAGGGCTTGAACACAGGACCCTGTGATCAAGACCTGAGCTGAGATCAAGAGTTGGACGCTTAGCAGACTGAGCCACCCATGTGCCCTAGAGATTAGATTCTTGGTGAAGCAACAAGAAGCCAAGCTAAGGATTAGGGAAACCCCCAGAAAACGGCTCAAGAAGAGGAACATATGTTCGATGGAACATAAGGCCTACCAATCTTTAATCATTGGTGTTCCCAAAGGGTCTGTCCTTGGCTGCTTTCTGTCCTTACTGCTTAATTTCCTTGTTCCAACTACCATTTACCTAAGAGGGAAGGAGGTAAGGGGAAAGTTACCTAAGATAACTTAGGGACAGGGTAGAATGAAAATGATCAAAACAAACTTGAGCATGCAAGCCCACCTGCCCAAAGGGGATAGCCCTTATTCAGATCTAGTGGGTTGTCTTTGGAGAATATGGGATTAGGGTTGTCAGGTGTCTCATTTTTTGGTTTTGTTTTTTGGGTTTCTTTCTCATATTTTCTTTTTTTAAAAGATTTTATTTATTTATTTGACAGACAGAGATCTCAAGTAGGCAGAGAGGCAGGCAGAGAGAGAGGAAGGGAAACAGGCTCCCTGCTGAGCAGAGAGCCAAGATGCAGGGCTCCATCCCAGAACCCTGGGATCATGTCCTGAGCCGAAGGCAGAGGCTTTAACCCATGGAGCCACCAGGTGCCCCTCTTTCTCATATTTTGAAAGAAGTTGAAATTCTTGTTTTTTATGACAAATCTCCCAGTTTCAACTGTTGGCAATTTATTTTTAAAATTGCGGAAGATTTTTAAGGGGGTGAAACTACTCTATATGACACTATGATGGTGAATATATATCATTATAAATTTCTCCAAACCCTAAGACTATACAACACCAAGAGTGGAAACTATGGGCTTTGGGTGATTATGGTCTGTCAGTATAGGTTCATTGACTGTAACAGATATACCATTCTGGTGGGGGATATTAATAGTGGGGGGCAAAGTGTGTGTGTTCAGGCAGAGGGTATAGGGGAGCTCTGTATCTTCCATTCAATTTTTCCAGGAACCCAAAACTACTCTAAAAAATAGTGTCTATTAAAAAATTACTGTAGCCAAATGAAACCCATTTGTAGTCTGGATTTGGCCCATAGACTGTGGTTAGCAACCTGTGACTGACAGCCCATTTCCTGGCTTTACCTTACACTTCTTATTTGAGCTTGAGACCTATATCTTTAATGAAAATTTGGATAAATTAACGGGGGCATTCCACAGACTACTCAAATACAATTTGTTTAAACTAGAATACACCTTACTCAACGTACAAACAAACAGAATGAAACTTGCCTCCCATCTTGAAGTCCCTGTTGGTCATAGTCCATCTGTTTGTCCAGATTAGAAGCCCTGGTGTCATCTGTGGCCTTATCTCTACTTTATCTTTCATTTCCAATTCCTTTATTTTTTTTTAATTTTTTAAAAAATTTATTTATTTGTCAGAGAGAGAGGGAGAGAGCACAGGCAGATAGAGTGGCAGGCAGAGGCAGAGGGAGAAGCAGGCTCCCTGCCGAACAAGGAGCCCGACGCGGGACCCAATCCCAGGACGCCGGGATCATGACCTGAGCCGAAGGCAGCCTCGTAACCAACTGAGCCACCCAGGCGTCCCTCCAATTCCTTTATTAAACCTTTACTGTGCATTCCCTAAGTGCTAGGTACTGTGCTAAGCACTGAGGATACAAATATAAAAGATGCAGTCCAGACTCTGGAGGGAAAGGTGGAAAGGGACAAGTATTTACAAAACAATATTTACTAAGTGTTATAATACATATATATAAAGCGACTCATGACCTTTTTTTAAACTTGAAGGTCTAATTGGCTTAATTAAGTGATTCATGAATTAGGGAGCATCCTATCCAGCAAGTAGAGGGGAGCTCCCCCTCACGACCTTCTTTAATCTGCACAATCTTATGAAGTAGGTTTTTTTTTTTTTCATAACAGCTTTACTGGGATATAATGGCCATAAAAATGCCATAAAAATCACCCTTTTATGGTGTATAATTCAGTGGGTTTTAGGACATTCACAGAGCCATGCAATCATCACCACTATCTAATTCCAGATTTTTTTTTTAAGAGCAATTTTAGATTCACAGCAAAATTGAACGAAGAGTACAGAAAGTTCCCACATCCCTCCCCCGGGAACTCTGGCAAGACGGCTCATTTTACTGTCTCCAGTTTTGCCTTTTCCAGGATGTCATATAGTTGGAATCATACAGTATATAGCCTTTTCAAATTGGCTTCTTTCACTTAGTTATATACACTTAAATTTTCTCCATGTCTTTTTTTGGCTCAATAGTTCACTCTTTTTGGTGCTAAATGACATCCCATTACCTGGATGTGCCAGTTTACCTACCCATTCACCTACTGAAGGACATCCTGGTTGCTTCCAACTGTTGGCAATTATGAAGAAAGCTGTCCATAAACATCTGTGTAAAAGTTTTTTGTGCACAAAATTTTTCAGCTCCTTTGGTACACATCAAGCTCCTTTGGTACACATATTTAGGGGTACCTAGGTGGTGTAGTTGGTTAAGTGTTCAACTCTTGGTTTTGGCTAAGGTCATGATCTCAGGCTCATGAGATCAGCCCCATGTCAGGCTCTGGAGTCTGCTTAGATTCTTGTCTTAACATCAATAAATAAGTCTTAAAAAAAAAAACCCTCTTCTTTTGTATTTATTGATTTTAGAGAGAGATAACAAGCAAGTGAGCATAGGGGCAGAGGGAGAGGGAGAGAAAAACTTTAGCAGACTCCTCGATGATCTCACAACTCTGAGATCATGACCTGAGCCAAAACCAAGAGTCAGACACTTAACTGACTGTGCCCCTCAGGGTCCCTGCATATGTTTAGTTTTGTAAGAAACTGCCAAACTTGCTCTGTCTACTTGTGATCTCTCTCTCTGTCAAATAAATAAATAAAATCTTAAAAAAAAAAAAAAAAGAAACTGCCAAATTGTCCTTCAAAGTGACTGTACCATTTTTGCCTTCACACCAGCAATGAATGAGAGTTCCTGTTGCTCCACATCTTTGTCAGCATTTGGTGTTGTCAGTGTTTCAGACTCTGGCCATTCTGATGGGTGTGTAGTGGTATCTCACTGTTGTTTTAATTTGCATTTCCCTAATAACATATGATGTTGAGCATCTTTTCAGATGCCTTTTTTTTAAAAAAGATTTTATTTATTTATTTATTTGACAGAGAGAGAGAGAGAGAGAGCAGGAGAACACAGAAGGGGGAGTGGCAGACGGAGAAACAGGCTCCCCACTGAGCAGGGAGCCCAATGTGGGGCTTGATCCCAGGACCCGGGGATCATGACCTGAGCTGAAGGCAGTCACTTAACCAACTGACCCACCCAGGTGCCCCAATATTTTCAGATGCTTAGTTGCCACCTTTGTTTCTTCTTTGGTGATATGTCTGTTCAGGTGTTTTGATCTTTTTTTTTTTTTTTTAAGATTTTATTTATTTGACAGAGAGAGACACACAGCGAGAGAGGGAACACAAGCAGGGGGAGTGGGAGAGGGAGAAGCAGGCTTTCTGTTGAGCAGGGAGCCCAATGCGGGGCTCAATTCCAGGACTCTGAGATCATGACCTGAGCTGAAGGCAGACACTTAACGACTGAGCCACTCAGACGCCCCATGTTTTGCTCATTTTTTAATTGGCCGTTCCTTTTATTAATTTTGAATTTTAAGAGTTCTTTGTATGTTCAAAAAATATTTTTAAAGATTTTATTTATTTATTTATTTAGTTATTATCTGAGAGACACAGAGAGGCAAGGGAGAGGGAGAGAATCTCAAGCAGACTCCTCACTGAGCACAAGGCCCCATGCAGGTCTTGATCTCACGACCCTGAGATCATGACCTGAGCTGAAAGCAAGAGTCAGCTACATAACTGACCAAGCCACCTAGGCACTCCTGGATATTCAAAATATTTAAAAATTTCTCTTGAGACTTATTCTTTGACCCATGTGTTATTTAGAAGTGTGTTGTTCAATCTCTACATATCTGGGGGCTTTCTAGCTCTCTGTTGTTGCTTTCTAGTTCAATTCCATGTAGTCAGTGAGCAGGATGGAACCACCCAGATATCTCTCAGTACATTGCAGAGTTAAGGCCCTGAGTACCAGCACCACTGAATCTCAGCCAAGTCTGACTATAATTTTAACCTGGAAGGATTAATTGTTTTTACTGTTTTTTAAAGATTTTACTTATTTATTTGACAGTGAGAGAGGGAATACAAGCAGGGGGAGTGGAAGAGGGAGAAGCAGGTCCCTGCTGAGCAGGGAGCCCGATGTGGGGCTCGATCCCAAGACCCTGGGATCATGATCTGAGCCGAAGGCAGATGCTTAAATACTGAGCCACCGAGGCACTCCAGAATTAATAATCTTTAAAATAGTTCCCAAATCTCCACCTCTCTATGTTTTAAACCAATTTATGAAAATTAAAGAAAAAAAAAAAAAGCTCAGTGTTTAGTAAAGGAAGACTAAGCAGATTTCTGTTTAACAAGCCAAAGCCTAAATGTACAGAACTATGTGGATTTGAGGTAGATACTCTAACTGAACTTTCTTTTTTACTTTAGTAAAATATACCTAACATAAAATTTACCACCTCAACCATTTTTTTATTGTATAGTTCAGTGGCGTTAAATACATTCATGTTGTACAAGCATCACCACCATCCATCCACAAAACTTTTGCGTCTTCCTTCTTTTTTTTAAGATTTTATTTATTTATTTGACAGAGGGAGAGAGAGAGAGAGGTAGCACAAGTAGGCAGAGTGGCAGGCAGAGGGAGGCAGAGGGAAAGGGAGAAGCAAATTCCCCGCTTAGCAGAGAACCCGACGTGGGGCTCGATCCCTGGGCCCTGGGATCATGACTTGAGCTGAAGGCAAATGCTTAACCAGCTGAGCCACCCAGGCGCCCCAACTTTTGCATCTTCCTAAAATGCAACTACATTCATGGCTACAGCCATGAAACAGCAACTCCCTATTTCCCCCTCCCCAACCCCTGAAAACCACCACTCTACTTTCTTTCTCTATCAGTTTGAAGATTCTAGTAGTAGAACAGAATATTCATCGCATAAGTGGAATCATACCATAGTTGTCCTCTTGTGACTGGCTTATTTCACTTAGTAAGATGTCCTCAAAGTTCATCCATGCTGTAGCATGTGCCAGAATTTGCTCCCTTTTTAAATCTCTATCTGAATCTTTATTTCTTCATTTTGTTTCACATTAAAACTACAATGATCAAAATCAGTCCTGATTTTGCAAACAAATGTATGGAACCAAAGCAATCTAAAGACACGGGGTCCAAGAGGGTCTGGTGTGATGTGTCCACACTGGCTTCCCAGCCCTCTCCAGAGGCTGCCTTTGCAATGATGATCATTAAGACAAGGAACTCAAAGCTTTCTCTATTGACCGAGGCTCAGAAGTAGCAGAGCATTCTTTAGTTTTCTTTGCCAAAGAGAATCTAAATTGTGCTGAATCAGAGCAACTATAAACGTTGTTGGCTTTTAGATATTTTACTTTATCCCGCAGGCTCTGAAATAATCAGCCTGTGTTCTGGAGCTGTGTTTCTGAGAAATAGATACAAATGAGTCTGCAGAGTCCATGAACAAAATATCTTAGGACTTTCCAATCGAGGACAAACCAATTAATATAAATCATGGATTGTATTGCATTATACAAATCTACAAAAAGTGTGCATTAACTGGTCCAAGGAAAATTTTAGTCTATAGGAAAATGGTAATGTATAAAATATTTAATAATAATGCCTTATTCTCATACTTTAACATTCTACTATATACTTTTTCATACAATATTCTCTCCGTAATTTTTATCACCTCTTCCTATCATAAGCTTGTCAAACTGAACTCAAAGCACTAACTGCTAGTGCATCTAGAAAACAATCCAACCAGGAAACACTGCTTTCTTACACCGTATTACCATAAAGAATGTAGTTATATTCCATATTTATAAGTATATGCATAAATGTAGCATATTTATATTACCATAAAGAATGTAAATATATATTTATATATGTATGCAAAATTAATGATATTTACTGTTTAAAAGAGTACCCCCTAAAATATAAATTGTGACAAACAAAAGCTGCCTTGAGGGATTCCTGGGTGGTTCAGTTGGTTAAGCGTCTGCCTTTGGGTTGAGTTGTGATCCCAGGTTCCTGAGATCGAGTCCCACAGAAGGGCTCCTTGTTCAGTGGGGAGTCTGCTTCTCCCTCTGCCTGCCACTCTCCCTGCTTGGGCTCTTTCTCTCTCCCTGACAAATAAATAAATAAAATCTTGAAAAAAAGAAAAGAAAAGCTGCCTTGATGGTTTTATCAGTATCCATCATAGGAGGAAAATTCAAGACAAGATAAATGTTTTTATTTAAAAATACATAAAACAGGGGCCCCTGGGTGGCTCAGTGGGTTGAGCCTCCGCCTTCGGCTCAAGTCATGATCTCGGGGTCCTGGGATTGAGTCCCACATCGGCTCTCTGCTCAGCGGGGAGCCTACTTTCCTCTCTCTCTCTCTCTGCCTGCTTGTGATCTCTTTCTGTCAAATGAATAAATAAAATATTAAAAATAAATAAATAAATAAATAAATAAATAAATAAATAAAAATACATAAAACAGGGGTGCCTGGGTGGCTCAGTTGTTAAGCATCTGCCTTCAGCTCAGGTCGTGATCCCGGGGTCCTGGGATTGAGCCCCACATCGGGCTCCCTGCTCGGCGGGAAACCTGCTTCTCCCTCTCCCACTTCCCCTGCTTATGTTCCCTCTCTCGCTGTGTCTCTCTCTGTCAAATAAATAAATAAAATCTTTTTAAAAATACATAAAACATAATAATAATATTTCAAATGCATGTGGAATGTAAACTTGAGTCATTCTGTATGATTTCAGCTAAAACCATTTTTGAGGCATAAACCACTCCTGTGATTTGGATATAAAGGTTTAAATATAATTAGGATCTTACTTTTTAAAATCTTGACATCAAGCTTGGGCATATTAGAAGTGTTATGAAGACATACTATATGACTGGGTTCTTTTTTTCCAAGACAGACAATCTTCTGAAAAACTAACTCAGACATCACATCTCTCGACATCCTCCATGAGGCAATAAGCCCAGAAAATGTCAGTGGCTTGCTGCTGGTCACAGACCCAAGACACCAACCCTCTCCCAAATCCACCAGGCTCTAATAAGAAAGTTTTCTTTTCTTTTCTTTTTTAAGATTTTATTTATTTATTTATTTATTTATTTGACAGAGAGAGAAAGAGAGAGGCACAAGCAGGGGGAGCAGGAGAGGGAGAGAGAGAAGCAGGCTCCCCACTAACCAGGAAGCCCAATGTGGGGCTCGATCCCAGGACCCTGGGGTCATGACCTGAGCCAAAGGCAGATACTTAACCAGCTGAGCCACCCAGACATCCCAAGAAAGTTTTCAAGGAGGTGAAAAAATATATAACAAAGCAGAAATATGCTGGAATAAGGGAGAGCTAATAGCTTTGTTCAGAATCTTCATAGCGTGGGATCTATTAGGATTAAAGAGAAAGGTAATCACTATAGAACCACCAAAAAATAAGTAAATAAATAAATAAATAAAAAAGCCTTGGGCACTGCAATAGCCCAGAAGCAGGCAGTTTACACAGAAGTGATTTCCTAATCCCCCAACAAAACTGCAGCAAGCCAGGAGGAAGTGGCTTGGGGAAGGTTCTCTTATTTCAGTGGTGCTTGAAATCTTCCTGTGGCCCTTGTGCATTACCGGTAGGGATGTAAAATGGGGCAGCCACAGTGGAAAACAGCTTGGTTGTTCCTTTAAAGGTTTAACATAGAACTGCCATATGACCCAGCAATTCCACCCATAGGCACAGATCCAAAGGAACTGAAAAGAGGGACTCAAACAGATACTTGTACGCCAATGTCCCTCGAAGCATTAGTCACAATAGCCACAAGGTAGAAACAAGCCAAGTGTCCATCAACAGATGAATGGATAAACCAAATGTGATATATACATTCAATGGAATATTATTCTGCCATAAAAAGGAGTGAACACAGAAAATAACAAGTGTTGGTTAGGGTGTGGAGGAATTGGAATCCTTATGCTTCGCTGGAGGAAATGTAAACTGGTTCAGTTGCTGTAGAAAACAGTTTGGGTTCTTCAAAAAATTAAATGTAAAATTACCATATTCCTCTCCTAGCTACATACCCCAAAGAACCAAAAGCAAGGAGTTGAACAGATACTTGTACATCAATGTTCATATCAGCATTATTCACAATAACTAAAAGGTAGAAATGATCCAAATGACCAAAAATGGATGAATGGATAAACAAAATGAATGGATAAATAATGCAGGAATGGATAAACAAATATTCAGGCTTAAAAAATAATGAAATTCTGGGGCACTCAGTACAGCCTGTAACTCTTGATCTTGGGGTTGTGAGTTCGAGCCCAATGTTGGGTGGAGAGATGACTTAAAATTTTTTTGAAACCTTTTTAAAAAGCCTAAAAGAAAAAGGGGCCCCTGGGTGGCTCAGTCGTTAGGCGTCAACCTTTGGTTCAGGTCATGATCTCAGGGTCCTGGGATCGAGCCTCGTATCGGGCTCCCTGCTCAGTCAGGGTCCTGGGATCGAGCCTCGTATCGGGCTCCCTGCTCAGTCAGAGACCTGCCTTCCCCTCTCCCACTCCCCCTGCTTGTATTCCCTCTCTCATTGTGTCTCTCCCTGGCAAATAAATAAATAAAAGCTTTTTTAAAAATCCTAAAAGAATAATAAAATTCTGACATGTGCTACACCATGGGTGAGCCTTGAAAACATTATGCTAAGTGAAATAAGCCAGTCCCACAAGGACAAATATTATATGATTCCATTTATTTGAGGTCTCTACAATAGTCAAATTACTAGAGACAGAGACTAGAATGGTGGTTGCCAGGGGCTGGGGGAGAGGGAATGGTAGTTAGTGTTTAATGGAGACAGAGTTTCAGTCTGGGAAGATGAAAACATTCTGGAGACAGATGGCAGGATGGTTGTGCAACAGTGTGAATATACTAATGCCACTTAAAAATGGTTAAACTGGCAAATTTTATGTTATGTATATTTTACCGAAGTAAAAGCAAATGAAAACATGACATATTTAGGACCCCCCCCCAAAGGGGGAGTGGGCTTCTCATACATTCTGCAACATGGGCGAATCTTAAAAATGTTTCTAAATGAATAAGCTGAATGCAAAAGGACAAGTACTGCATGATTCCACTTAAATGAAATAGCTATAATGGGCGAAGTCACAGGGTACCTGGGTGGCTCAATGGGTTAAATCTGCCATCAGCTCAGGTCCAGCTCAGGTCATGATCCCAGGGTCCTGGGATCGAGTCCTGCGTCTGGCTCTCTGCTCAGCGGGGAGCCTGCTTCTCTCTCTCTCTCCTTGTCTGCTGCTCTGCCTACTTGTGATCTCTCTCTCTCTCTCTCTCTCTCTGTAAAATAAATAAATAAATAATCTTAAAAAAAAAAAAAGTGAAGTCACAGAAGTAGGAAGTAAGCTAGAGGTTACCAAGGCCTGGGAGCAGTGGGGAATGGGGAGTTGTTGCTTAATGAGTACTAAGTTTCTCTTTGGAGTGATGACAAAGTTTTGGAACTAGGTAGTGAGAACGGCTGCACAATACCATAATTAATGCCACCAAATTGTACACTGAAAAGTAGTGGAAATGGTCAATTTTATATGTATTTCCCCACTGAAACAGATGAAGAAACAAAAAAAACAAAAAAATCCTTCAGCTCCACAGCTTTGGAGAACTAAAAATCTATAACTCTATGGCTGGGAGGCAGGACCCGCCATTCTGCCTTTCCAGACTTCTTTTCCACCAGTTCCTCTACCTCTCTTAGGCTGCTCTTGGCTGATGCCCAAGTCCTACTGGCCCAGCTCCACGAGGCCCTCTCCAGTTCCCAGTCTCCCTCGTGTGAGTAACCAGCCACTCCTGTACCACCTACCACCCCACCCTGGCCCCTCCTAGCCTCAACTCTGAGTCATCCCGGCTCAGGCAGGGCTGTCTGCTCAGCAATTGTGTGGACCAAGAGAGAAAGAGGTTCAAGCAGGGGTAGGGGCTAGCCAAGCTCACGCTTCAGGAACAGTGTGCTTAGGCAGAAAAGCCACCGGACGTGCAGTCAGAAGACAGATGTTCCGGGTCCACTTCTGCCACCACCTAAAGGAGCGACCATGGACAAGCCCCTCTCTGGATTGGCTTTCTCTTCTGCAAAATGAGACGGCTGGACTGCTACCTTCAAGAACGCTTCTAATTCCAGGGCCCGGGGACCAAACATGGGTACACAGTACAGCAAGATAGAAATAATCTTTCCTACAGGTGTCAATTGATGATTTTATCCTCATCAGGGCACCTCAACAATCTTTAAAGTTTCCCTGAGAAACAAGTGAAAAAAAAAACACACTGGAGAGTTTTGGGGCTGACTTATTCGGTAATTTTAGTGTTCATTACAGTATTAGGATTTTCACAAAAGAAAGTATCCGAAGGAGATATTTAGTTATTCCCTCTATGCTTAGCCCACAAACGTCAGCCTGAGATGTTGAACAGAAGAACCTGGATATTAGTAATGAACAGCTTAATGTAGAAGTCACAGGAGGCAGTGGAACGGGGTGTGGCAGTCACTCTGCAGCAGTGACAAGGAACTGGGGAGGACTCCCTGCCACCACACGGATGTGTGTCAGAATCACATACTGTAGGACTCCCCTTTATCAAATGTTTGGAAGCTGAAACTAATAGATGGTGAACCTCCTGATTCCACCACATGCCAGCTTGAGTTAATACTTAGGCATTTAAAATAAAATATGGAACAATCAAGGAAAAATATTTAAGACATTTTAACTCACCATTTTCACTTCTGGAAATTTATCTTAATGAAATGTTGGACAATGCGCACAAACACTTAGTTGTAAGGATGTTCACTGAAGGACTGTTGCTGTGGACTGGATGTCTGTGTCTTCCCCCCACCAAATTCATATGTTGAAAACCTAATCCCCAATGTGATAGTGTTTGGAGGTGAGGCCTTTAGGAGGTATTTGCTCATAAGGACAGAGTTCTCATGAACAGAATCAGCACCCTTTTAAGAAGGGGCTAGAGAGCTAGCTTGCTCCTTTTCCGCCATGTAAGGATACAATGAGCAGATGGCCAGAAGCGGGCTCTCACCAGACACCAGGTCTGCCGGCACCTTGATCTCGGCCTTCCCAGCCTTCAGAACTGTGAGAGATAAATGCTTGTTGTGTAAGCGCCAAAGACTATAATTTGTTATAGCAGCCAAAGGGACTAAGGTAATTGTTTATAATACTGAAAAAGAAGAAACAACCTAAAAGTCTAAAGATTACCAATTGGTTTTGTACATATTATATAGATAGATATGTTAGTGTATTTATAAAGAAAAATACACCGGTATGCATATGCCACCATTATCGGTCTATCAATATATATGCCATATATATGTCATATGTATATATAACTAAAGAACATGTAAATATATTTATACTTTACAAATCCTATAAATTTATATTTACTTAACATGTCAGTGTATCAATACAATGGAATGCTATATAGCCATTTAAAATTTTGGAGAAGTGTATTTAACCACTTAAATATAGTAACTACTATACACTAGACCTTAATTTGATTAAGTACTCCACATGTATTATTTCATTTAATCTTTATACTATAACTCCCTATGATAGAATACTCACATTTTTTAATTTTTATAACCGAGAGCACTGAAGCATGGAGGTAAAATAACTTGTTCAGGCCACCTAGTTAATAAACGGCAAGCCCAAAACACATTCATTAATGTGTTTAAGTGAAAAATAAGATATGTAACTGTATGTATACCACTATCTCATTTTTATTGCTGTAGTTTTTGTTTTAACTTTTTCAAAATATGTGTCTGTACAGGTAAGTAAAATACAGCAACATAACAGACATATACAACACGTAAACAACACACACAGCACACACATAATCTCAACAAAATGTTATCAGTGATGAGATTATGAGAAATCATGACTTTCTTCCTTTTTGTTTATATGTATTGAGTGGGTGTGTGTCTGAGCTATAACTCAAAGCCCTAGTTCTGCGCATGTATGCTATCAACCACCAACATATGGGGGCTGCCCTCCTAGGGAGAGTCAACACATCATACCAGTATCAACACACTGGGGTTGTCAATTTGCATATTCATGCGACCTACAGCCAGGACAGATGTGCACTAGTCATTCCTAGAAACACCATGCTAAGATCTGCTCATTTGCATGTAGCCCATCAGATCAGATGATGGGAGGCAATGGGCAATGGTTTCCCCGAGGAAATGAATCTCAGAAAAGCTACTCCCTACTCCGGAGTTCAAGAGCCTGAGCTTGCAGAGCTTGCTGTCTTTAGTGTCAGTGCAGCAGGGGTGGCTGTTCTCCCGGCCTCCAACCCTTGAGGGTGGGGGGAGTCTCCAGTTGAAGGCTCTGGCCTTCACTCCTGTCGGGAAGCCTTTGTCCTGGGTCCCATGCACAGTGAGCAAGCGCCTAGCAGCTGTGAGGAGGGGGCATCCCTAACAGGATAGCCACCTAGAAGTTAAGGTACTATATATGGCATCTGCTCCTACCCCACAGAAAGTTGCCTCTGTGTGCTGCTGCTTAAGAGGAAGGTTGGATAGATTCAATGCTTTTATATTGGACTATCTTTTGTTATGTTTAAGACTTTTATAATAAATTGGTGCCTGGCTGGCTGGCCTCATCTGTAGAGCATGTGACTCTTGATCTCAGGGTTGTGAGTTCAAGCCCCATGTTGGGTGTAAAGCTTACTTTTTAAAAAGCGTGTGGCGGGGGAGCCTGGGTGGCTCAGTCATTAAGCACTGCCTTTGGTTCAGGTCATGATCCTGGAGTCCTGGGATCAAGCCCCACGTCGGCCTCCCCATTTGGCGGGAAGCCTGCTTCTCCCTTTCCCACTCCTCCTGCTTGTGTTCCTGTTCTTGCTGTCTCTCTCTCTCTCTGTCAACTAAATCAATGAGATCTTTAAAAAAAGAAAAGAAAAGAAAATTCAGGTACCTTCTCTTAAAAAATGAAGGGGGGGAAGGGGGTAAAGGAAGAAGTATTTGTTTGATCCCAGGGTTAGCCCTGAGTCAGGCTCCACACTCAAAGTGGAATCTGCTTCAGATCTCTCCTTTTCCCTCTGCCCCTCCCCATGCTCATGCTTTCTCTCTCTCTCTAAAACAAACAAATAAATAAATAACATCTTGTTTTTTAAAAAGGCATTTTATAATAAATAAAAGGAATTTGAAAAGGCTGCCTAAGTTTCCACTTCATTCTCTCAAAGCCAGTGGACTCAATTAATTAAGTAGCTTTGACAAGGTCTGTTTTCTAAAGTTTCTTTAATGAATGGGTAAATATTTTTGCCATGAGTATTTCTTTTTTTTAAGATTTTATTTATTTATCTGACAGACAAAAATCACAAGTACGCAGAGAGGCAGGCAGAAAGAGAGGAGGAAGCAGGCTCGCCGCCGAGCAGAGAGCCCTATGCGGGGCTCAATCCCAGGACCCCGAGATCACGACCCGAGCCGAAGGCAGAGGCTTTAACCCACTGAGCCACCCAGGCGTCCCGCCATGAGTATTTCTTGATAAAAAAAATATTTAAAACAAAATTTTAAAAAATTACAGGTGCCTGGGTGGCTCAGTGGGTTAAGCAGCTGCCTTCGGCTCAGGTCATGATCCTGGGGTCCTGGGATTGAGCACTGCATTGGGTTCCCTGCTCAGCAGAAAGCCTCTCCCTCTGCCTCTCTCCCCTACTCATGCATTTTCTCTCTCTCTCTAAAAATGAATATTTTGAAAAAAAAATTTTTAATCAAAAAATTTTGGAAGCATTTAGGGAGCTGACCATGTGCCAGGCCTCCAGGAGGAAGATTGAGACAAGATTTCTAACTCACAAGTTTACAGAGTACACATAGAAGCATCCATTTTCCTCTACTCTTCTACCCCCACCACCACCACCAAGGAAGATCCTAGATTCTCTGTGTCTGTGCCTTTGGAGTATGGGCCCCCTGCCCTCCTGGCAGGCTCATCCCCAAAGCCACTCTTACAAAGTCTTATGGCTGTTCCAAGGCTATGGGAGTGCTAACCTGTAACATTCTTATGACCATAACAATTTACATTTATTGAGTGCTCATTGCATGCTAATTAACTCTTACTCTTCCCTATGATGCAAGGAGATGTGTACTCTCACCTTGAAGGTGAAAATAATGGATGCATAGAGAGGTCAGGTAACCTACAGGCAGTCACTCATCGGGGTTCGAACTCAGGCACGCCAGCCCCAGAGCCCGCATGCACTCTTAATCACGTACTGCGCTTTGCCACATCCACCCCATGCCCACACACCCCTGGCCGGCTTGTCACTTCTGAAGGTGGAAGTCAACCTAAGTTTTCCTGAATAGCAGCAGACACTACGGTGGTCAAGACATAGTGCTTCAAAACCCAATTTTTCCCTGGAATCCAGACCACTCCTTTTCTTTCATCCCTAGGCTGCCTCTGCTGGGCCCTCACTGTCAGCAGCTTGCACATGATTTCAGCCCCTCCATCATCTCCACACTAGTCACGGGATAGAGTCCAGTTTCTTGCGTGGCAAGCAAGGTTCTTGGTGACCCAGCCTCAGCCAACCTTACCAGCTCCGTCCTGCCCTCATATAGGTTCCACCACACTAGACCCCTCACCACGCTCAGCCTGTAAAGGCACCTGCTGCCCTTCTGATAGACCCAAAGTGGGCAGAGGAGCTGGGTTTAGCTATGGTAAGTAAATGGCTGTAAATGGTAAGACCATCCCAAGAAAGAGAAGGCATTCATTGGGCTGAGAACAGCAGAAAGGGAGTCCCAGTGTAAAAAGATGTAAAAGGGCTTTTGTAAACTGTGATGTGCTCTGTGCTGTACAAATGTTACTTTATTCACAGTTACAGTGTGAAGACCAGGCTTTGGAGTCAGAGTCAGGGTTGTGATCCAATCCTGGCTCTACCCACTCCACTCTGAGCTTGTTTACCATGCAGTGAAAAGGAGATGGGGGTGGGGAGAGATAGGACATTTAAATAGGATATGGGAAGGCCTAGAGCATCAAGTGTTCATTTCTTTTCCACTGCAAACCAGACAGCAGTGAGCTCTAGCACTTTGGGGATTGATGTGTCATCCCTTGAACCTGTAAGTCTACTACCAACCCTGGGGTTTTTTTTTTTTAAGATTTTATTTATTTATTTGACAGAGAGAGATCACAAGTAGGCAGAGAGGCAGGCAGAGAGAGAGAGGGAAGCAGGCTCCCTGCTAGGCAGAGAGCCCAATGCGGGGCTCAATCCCAGGACCCTGAGACCATGACCTGAGCTGAAGGCAGAGGCTTAACCCACTGAGCCACAGGCACCCCTACCAACCCTGTTTTACATTCAACTATGAAATCATTAATGATCTTGTGTGGGTATGATATTTTTTAAATCACACAATATATTCAAACCTACAGTGTTATTCCTGGGAAATTATTAAAACTAATTAATTGAATAAGTAGAAAAGGGCATATGCACAACATGCTTCAATAAAAAATGAAACATCAAAAGAACTTAAAAGTATCCAAAAGAAGAATAATTTTAATTACTTTATGGATCATTTGGGGGCACCTGGATGAGACGGTTAGGCATCAGATTCATGGTTGTGGTTTGGGTCATGATCCCAGAATTGTGGGATCAAGCCCTGCATCAAGCTCCCTGCTTAGCCATGTGCTTGAGATTCTCTCTCGGCCCCTCCCTCTGCCCCTCCTGTTCATGCTCTATCTCTAAGATAGATAAATAAATCTTTTTAAAAATTTATGTATCATCTCCAGATGGGGTATTATGTAGCCATCAACAATTGTGAGGGCTGTAACAAATGAAAAATACTTCTATCTTAAGGGAAAAAGGAGAACACGAAAGTATATATGCATTGTGCTTATTGGGGAATCCAGAAGCTATAAAAGCAAAGATATTCATATTTCACCAATTAAAACATTATAAGTTTTATGACAAAAAATACTATTGAAAAGTCAGAGGACAAAGAATAGAGCAGGAAAAAACTAATATGTACAACAAAGGTTAAGATCCTTAGTAAACAATTTCTACAAATTAAAATCCAGTAGAAAAATGGGTCATTGATACATACAATTTATAAGAGGAAATCCAAGAAACACAATCTGCAAATTCAGGCAACAATGAGGTATTAATATTCATTTTTGAGGTTGGCAAAAACCAAAAAGAATGAGAACATCCAGTCCTTGTAAAGGTTCAGGGAAAAAGACATTCCTGCTCACTGCTGGTAGGATTGTGAACTACCATAAACTTCTTGGAAGATAATGTGGTACCCGCAAAATTACACTTGGCCGCAAAGAAAAGGAGAAACTACTGATATGAACAAGATGGACGGATCTTGAAGGCATTGTGCCAAGTAAAAAAAAGACATATAATAATAAAAGAAGAAAGAAAGAAGTGCCAATAAAAAGACCAAAAAAAAGGCAGACATAAGTGTCTATGCAATGATGATTCAGTTTACATGGAATCCTAGGAAACTGACACCTGTATGGACAGTGGGAGCAAGGCTCCTCGGAGAAGGAGCAGAAGGAGCTCTTCAGGGGTGATGAAATGTTCACATCTGGATTGTGTTGGTGGTTACGTTGGTTAAGACATTTGTCAAAATTCATTGAATGAGACACTTAAAATGGGAGCGTTTTACTATATGCACATTATATCTCAATAAAGTTGGTTTCAAAACTAAAAGTAAGGGGCATCTGGGTGGCTCAGTCAGTTAAATGTCTGCCTTTGGCTCCGTCTTGATCCCGGGGTCCTGGGATCCAGCTCCACATAGGGATCCCTGCTCTGCAGAGGCCTGTTTCTCCATCTTCCTCTGCCGCACCCCCTGCTTGTGCTCTCTCTCTCACAAAAATAAATAAATAAAACCTTAAACTAAAAATACAAATATGTGTGTGTGTACACATGTATGTGTAAATATATATGTATGTATATGTATGTGTATATTTGCTCTTATAAATCCCATTTTGGAGAATCAGGCCCGTAGAAATAAAAGTGCCAGTAAGTGGATGTTTTATTGAAGCACTGTTTTTATTTTTATTTTTTAAAGATTTTATTTATTTATTTGAGAGAGAGGCAGTGAGAGAGCATGAGCGAGGAGAAGGTCAGAGGGAGAAGCAGACTCCCCGTGGAGCTGGGAGCCTGATGCGGGACTCGATCCCGGGTCTCTGGGATCATGACCTGAGCCGAAGGCAGTCGTCCAACCAACTGAGCCACCCAGGCGTCCCTGAAGCACTGTTTTTGGAGGCAAAAACCTGGAAATGATAGGGATGTTCATCATTAGAAAAACAGCTGAATAAAGTAAGGTAGATCCTTCCTGTAGAATATTATGAACCTATTTATTTATTTACTTATTTATTTAGAGAGGGAGGGGGAGGGGCAAGAGAGGGAGAGAGAGAGAATCTTAAGCAGGCTCCACGCCCAGGGCAAAGCCTGATGTTGGGCTCAGTCTCACAACCCCGAGATCACAACATGAGCCAAAATCTAGAGTTGGACGCTTAACCAACTGAACCACCCAGGTGCCCCTATTATGAACCCATTTAAAAGAATAAGCTAAATTGATGAGACACCTGGGCTGGCTCACTCAGTGGAGTGTGCAACTCTTGATCCCAGCGTTGTGGGTTTGAGCCCCACATTGGGTGTAGAGATTACTTAAAAATATAATCGTTAAAATAATAAGTTAAATTGGTATCCATTGACCTGGAGAAATATGCATGTTATATATTTTTTAAAAAGTGATTTGTCAAGAAATGTGAATAATATGCTATTCTGTTAAAAACAAAAGTATATATATATTGTTTATGTCTGGAATATAGAAAAATATGCATTGAGCACTCCAGGCTGTCAATATTTTTTACTTCGGGGGATGGAATTAGAGTAGGGGAGATACAATTCTTTCACAAAATTCTTTATTATTTCCCTTGTAACAAATAAGCATGCATTGCCTTTGTAGTGTTTTCAAGTCTTAAAGAAGACTTAAGAATGACAAAGACTATAATAGTAAATATTTTGTAATATAACAGAATTAAAATATTAAATTGAATTCATGTTTGGATTACAACTGTAAAAATGAAATATGCATGTGGATAAGGGCTGGTAAGGAGAACTCAAACAGGTTTTTAGAGTTTTTTAGAGTGTGGGAATATGTATTCTTTTTTTTAAACCTGTGAATGCTTGTGGGCATTAACTGGAATAGTTCTGTTATGTAAAATATGCAAAATATGGATGCAGTGAGCAAAGTATAGATAGAAATGCAAAAGTTAAAATTGTTTAGTGAAGATGGTAGACCTATAAATACATTTTTTTTCAATTTCCCCAAACCTTATGTAATATTACACCATCTTAGGATAAAAAAGTAACTCCTCCCCTCTAAAAATCTAGGTTCTCTTTTTTTGGAATTAATGACATTAGAACACAAATTTGTATCATGCTACAAATACAGCTTTGTCATAATATACCCTTAAATGGATAAGGGCTAGACAGGAAGAATGCTGAGATTGTAAAGGACTTTCTAATTTTTATTCCCTTTATTGTAATATTGCAAAAATACAAAGTGAGAGTAGAAGGAAAAGATATTTAACTTGTGCTTTTCCAGTTCCCAGAAGCTCAATCTTCTTTTTCAAGTCATACAAAGTCTTTCCTTAAATACAAGCAGATTGGGTCATCCCTGAAACATTAACTCGAGCTGCTGACCTTTGGAAAGCAAATCAGAGACTACATCCAGAAAGAATTGTAATCAGGCTTGGCCACAGTGAGAGTTATTTAGGACAGACGCTCACACTCAGTTACAACCCAACCCTGGGGGGCCGGTGGGGTCACTGGAACATCTGACAGCCACTGTGTAAGGGACGTAAGTGCCAAGGACCTGAAACAGGCTGGTTTTCAGGAGAGAAGCAAAGGACTTCCTTGGCAGTCTCTGACAAGTGAGGGGACTGTGATTGGCCAGTAACTGTTTTTCCTGTATCTGAACACGGGGTGCAGCTGAACATAATCCAAGCAGGTCACTTTCCCCTGCAACTTAAAAAACAAAGTCAATCCTACATTTGATATGGTTCAAATCAGCTGGAGCAGAGGGCTTCTTAGGAGTTGAGAGAGAGACTCAGGCCACCTCTAATTTGTTTTTCCAATATAAGGAAATATCAAATCATATTTAAAAATTGTGGTATACTTTAAATGCTTACTTTAAATGATTAACACTTTGAACACACAAGAATTCCATTTATAATAGTACTCTAAAGATGACTACAGAATTTTATATGCATGTATGGAGATAGATGTATTTCCTTTTTGGAACATAGGTACTTTTGAAAGTCAGGAAACAGGAAAAGTTTGTTTTTAAATAGTATATTAGTTATTTTTCAAAAAAATATGTTCAATATATGTTTAACTCCTAGCAATTTTTTCAGGTAAAAAACATTCAGGGACGCCTGGGTGGCTCAGTGGGTTAAAGCCTCTGCCTGGGATTGAGCCCCATATCAGGCTCTCTGCTCAGCAGGGAGCCTGCTTCCTTTCCTCTCTCTCTACCTGCCTCTCTGCCCATGTGATCTCTGTCTGTCAAATAAATAAAATCTTTTTAAAAAATCTAAATTTAAAGCAAGAGATCTGACTGTTCATTTGAAAAGGTACATATATTACAAAAGTTTTACATATATGGGAATAGTATCACATATATCTAACTACACAGTAGTATACTCCAGGTGTTCTGGTTTGATAAAGACAAATTCAAGGTAATAGGATAAGCATATTCTTTTAATCCTTCCAGGCCGTCTCTGACTCATGCACACCCTTATAGGCAGATGAGGCTCTTGGAGAATGCGCAACCTGGCCACCAGCCCATGGCAGGCCCTGCTATGAGACAGCAAGAGCTGCAGGGAGTGGACAAAGCTATGGCACAAAATCAAAGGACTCATGTTGATATTGCAGTTCTGCCATTTCTTGTGCTGACTCTGAGCCTATGTCCTCCACAGCAAGATGGAGAGAGAAATCAAACCTTCTTTACAGGTTTGTGGGGAAGAATAATTTAGGTAATACATAGGATGGTGCCTAGCACAGGGCTTGGCTCCACGGTTGCTCAAATGTTTGCTTCCTGGGACTATCTCTCCCTGCTGGACATGAGGATTACCTTGGATGATGTATGTGAAAACAAATGTTGGTTATAATTAGAAATGGGTAACAGGGGCCCTGAATCTATGTCAAGGCAGAATGTCTGTCTGCACTGTAGATGGGAGTGGTGGAGGACTTTGACTGTGCTGCCTCTCAACTTCCAGAACAGGGATGTTAGGCTTCAAATGCTCTGATATATTTTAACTTCCTTCTGAGCCCCTCCCTTTTGGGCAGTTGCCAGATCTAGCTAGCTTCTCAGAAGGCTTCTGGAAAGGTACAAGGCCAGACTTATAGGCAAGAAAATATGGGTCACAGCTCCTGACATTGAATAAACACTTCAAGGCTGCATCCAAAGGTCCAGCAAGGCACCTGCCTGCTTCCTCTGACTTCACCTCCTATTCTCTCCAAGCTCTTCTTAACTTCAGTCACTCTGGCCCTCTTTCTGTCCCTAAAACATGTCAGATTGAGTTTTCGTCAAGGTGTATTCCTGCCTTTGTCCTTGTTCCCTCTTCCTAGAACATTCTTCCCCATATCACCACAGGGCCAACTCCCTCTCATCATTTCGGTCTCTGTGAAGCTACCCCCCCCCACCCCTGAGGAAGGTCTCTCCTGACCTCTTTACCTAACATAGCCATCCCTTAACTCCTACTCACTTTTTACCCTGTTATACTATTTAACTTCCTTCTTAGCACTTACCATGATCTAAGATTGCCTTATTTGCATCTGTATTTATTATTTGATATCCCAAAGAGGCAGGAGCACATCTGTCTTGCCTATACTGAACCCCCAGGACTTCCACACTGAGGAAAATGTTTGTTAAGTGAATGAATGAGTAAAAGCCTCTATAATCGCTTCACAGCAGAATGAATAGCTTACTCCTGGGTGACCCATAGCAGTATATTTATTCCTGTATGCGGTGCATATTTCAGTTGTGCTAGACTGGCACATTGGTGGTCTCCAGTGAAACACAACAACCAGTATTCATGCTCTTTTTAGTCCCTCACATATGAACTCCAGACTTGACCATGTGACTTGCTTTTGCCAATAGGACATTAGCAAGTGTGATGCAAGAAGAGGCTTGATAAGTACTTGAATGCTGCTTTGTCCTCTTGAGACCCTGTCTCTTGAGGTCCTGAGTTACCTTGTAAAGAGTTACCCTGATGAAGAGACCACAAAGAGAGATGGGTGAGCCCAAACAGCCCGCACTCTTTCAGCCATTCCAGAAGAAGTACTGGAAAGGTGAATAAGTTCCCTTGGACGTTCCAGTCCCAGCAGATATCAGGTAGAACCACCTAGCTGAGCCCAGCCCAGGTTGCAGAATCATGAGAAATAATAAATCATTATTTTTTATAAGTTTGGCATAGCTTTTTACACAGCAACAGGGAGCTGAAACATGAGTTTACCTTCCATTATAAATGGTTGTGTATGAGTCTATTCCTAGACTGTGAGCCCAAGGCAAGGGATGCAACATAATTATCTCTGCTTACCCTACTTTGCCTGGCATCCTGCACAAACTAAGTCAATCTAAGAGTTTTCATTCAAAGATGTGTTGAGCTCCTCTACACGCTAGTCTCTGCACCACTTGTGTGCAGATAGTTGTGTGTTTGTGTGCACGTATGTGTGTCAGGGATGGAGAAGGAGCCAAAAGAAGTAGTGAAGATTCACTCCCCAAACACTTCACAAGGCAGTTCCTTGAGGGCAAAGATCATACCCAACTCCCAGCACAGCAACCCAAATGCAGGAGGTTGAACATCAGTGGTTAAAAGGAAGGTCTGTGGGAGGGGCGCCTGGGTGGCTCAGTGGGTTAAGCCTCCACCTTCGGCTCAGGTCATGATCTCAAGGTCCTCTGATAGAGCCCCACATGGGGCTCTCTTCTCATCGGGGAGCCTGCTTCTCCCTCTCTCTCTGCCTGCCTGTCTGCCTACTTGTGATCTCTCTCTCTGCCACATAAATAAATACAATCTTTTTTAAAAATAGGATTTAAAAAGAAAAAAGAAAGGTCTGTGGGAACCCAGAGAGGGTATGGCTAACTGCCACCAGAGACCTGGGGGAAGACTTTACCTACCTCGGGAGCAGCTTTTGAGCTGAGTGTCAGTGTTCCAGCCACTGTCAGAAAGCATGGAAGTTGGCAAGATATTTGCAGTCATTTGCTCATGTGATCTTTAAGGCCACCAGGTGTGACAGGGTAATTTTACAGCTCATGAAGGACTGCCATAGCTGGGCTACAATGAGTGAGCTCCCTGCAGACCTTCAAGCCACTCTGCCCTCTCCCTGACTCTGGAGGTTTGGGGCCACATTCCCCATCCCTGTGCTATGGGCAGGCACACACCCATCCTATCTCCTGGCCTCCTTTTCTACAGGGCCAGCTTCTTTTTGAGAGGGGGGATGGAAATGGGGTGGGTCTGCCTCATCTTGAAGCTCACTCATGTTTTTAAAAACCAAGTCAAACCCAAGCCTACTCTACATGGCATCCAAATCTAAGTTTAAGTATTTCTTTTTCCTCTTTTTAAAAAAATATTTATTTATTTATTTTAGAAACAGAGAGAGAGAGAGCATGCATATGGTGGGGGAGGGGGGAAAGGAAAGAAACAGTCTTTTTTTTTTTTAAGATTTTATTTATTTATTTGACAGAGATCACGAGTAGGCAGAGAGGCAGGCAGAGACGAGGAAGCAGGCTCCCCGCTGAGCAGAGAGCCCGATTCGGGGCTCAATCCCAGGACCCTGGGATCATGACCTGAGCCGAAGGCAGAGGCTTTAACCCACTGAGCCACCCAGGTGCCCCGAGAGACAGTCTTAAGCAGCCTATGCTAAGCTCGGAGCCAAACTTGGGGCTTGAACTCACAACGCTGAGACCATGACTTGAGCCAAAACCAACAGTTGGATGCTTAACCATCAGCACCACCCACATGCTCCTCTTTCTTCTCTTTTTCCCCCCTCTTGGATGGAATTAAGTAAATTCAAAGTGATGACACAGTTTATCTGAGGAGATTAGAAGTGATGATTGATTATTTGAGAGTAAAAAAATAATTAACTTCACAGTTACAAATAAATACATAAAATTTTATGTGTTGTTTTTTTTTTTAAGATTTTATTTGTCAGAGAGAGAGAGAGAGAGCAAGCACAGGCAGGCAGAGGCAGAGGGAGAAGCAGGCTCCCTGCCGAGCAAGGAGCCCGATGTGGGACTCGATCCCAGGATGCTAGGATCATGACCTGAGCCGAAGGCAGCCGCTTAACCAACTGAGCCACCCAGGCGTCCCATATAAAAAAATTTTAAATGGGAGGGAGTAGGGACTCTTTTAGCCCTAAAATTTTTTTTTTGAAGATTTTATTTATTTGACACAGAGAGAGAGAGAGAGGGAGAGAGCGAGCACGCACACAAGCAGGGAGAGCAGGAGGCAGAGAAAGAAGGAGAAGCAGATTCCTCACTGAGCAGGAGGCCCAATGGGGGGGTTCCATCCCAGGACCCTGGGATCATGACCTGAGCTGAAGGCAGAGGCTTAACAGCTGAGCCACCCAGGCGCCCCACCCCTAAAATTTTTATTACAAAGAAGTCTAGGGGCACCTGGGTGACTCAGTTGGTTAAGCATCTGCCTTCGGCTCAGATTATGATCCCAGGGTCCTGGGACTAAGCCCCGCCTTGGGCTCCTGATCATCAGGGAGTCTGCTTTTCCCTCTGCTCCTCCTGCTGCTTGTGTTCTGTCTCTCTCAAATAAATAAACAAAATCTAAAAAAAAAAAAAAAAGAAAGAAAGAAGTCAAATGTACAGAAGAGTTAAAAGATTCAACAGGCATCCCCAGGTGGCTCGAGTCAATTAAGTGGCCGCCTTCAGCTTGAGTCATGATCTCAGGGTCCTGGGATAGAGCTCTAAGTCTGGCTCTCTGTTCAGCAGGGAGTCTGCTTCTCACTCTCTTTTTGTACTCTTCCTCTCTCTCTCAAATAAATAAACAAAATCTTACAAAATAAACAAATAAATAAAGTAAAATCTCCAACAATTAGTAAGTGGCCATAGTCCCTTTGTGTGTGTGTGTGTGTGTGTGTGTGTGTGTGTGTGTGTGTATTTTCCTCAAAGTTTTGGAGGAAAGTCCAACTCTTCTACATAACTACCATAGCATTGTAGTACCTAAGAAAATTAACTATAATTAGACAGAATCTTTGAACACAGGGCTTAGAGGAAGAAGATAAGACCTTTATCTCCATCTCTTTATCTGGGAGCATAGGAAAGTCAGCCAGGTTGCTGGGCCAAACGTAGGGGGTGTGAACAAAAGGGCTTTCTGATATTGAGAGACCTGGACAAATGTGTAAATTTGGCATCATTCTGAGGTGTGCTTAAAACTATACGGGGTAGGAGCGCCTGGGTGGCTCAGTAGGTTAAGCATCTGACTCTTGATTTTGGCTCAGATCTTGATCTCATGGATCATGAGATCAGCCCCTTGCTGGGCTCCACACTCACTGGGGAGTCTGCTGAGATTCCTTCTCCCTCTCCCTCTATCCCTACCCCCACTCACTCACTCTCTCTCTCTCTAAAATAAGTAAATAAATAAATAAATAAATAAATAAACCTTTTAAAAAAACCATTTTGTGGGGCATCTGGGTGGCTCAGTGGGTTAAAGCCTCTGCCTTCAGCTCAGGTCATGATCCCAGGGTCCTGGGATCGAGCCCCACATCGGGCTCTCTGCTCAGCAGGGAGCCTGCTTCTTCCTCTCTCTCTGCCTGCCTCTCTGCCTACTTGTGATCTCTGCCTGTCAAATAAATAAATAAAATCTTAAAAAAAAACAAACCACCATTTTGTGGGAGCTCCTCAGTGTCTGGATTCTGAGCATGTATAATTAACTGTATATTAGCAAGCCCCAGGAGAACTTCACTGATGGGCAGCTTGAAAATGACACGAAACACGGAAGTGTACAAGTCTTTGAGAGAAGAAATAAACTGTAGTCACAAGTCCTCTTTGCATACATTAGAGAAAAAAAGAACACAAGTCCTCTCTGCATACATTAGAGAGAAAAGAAAGAAAGGATTCAGGGCAAACAGTTTCTGCTGTGAATGAACCCAGGTCTTCCTGGGAAAGATCTAGGTGGGGCAATCTGAGGAAGGAAATGAGGCTTCAGGCAGAAGGAAATTCCTTACTGTGTTAAATTAATAAAGAATGTGCTGAACTAATACCTCACTCTTCCCACCTCTGCCAGCTCTGGTTACAGGGGATACTTCCTGCCCTGGAAGGCTTTTGGAGAAACTTAGTGTGCATCTATGTCAGATGAAGCCTACATTCCTTCCTCCTTTCCCCAGCCCCAAACACTCCCTCTCCACCCCCTACAGACTATTTTTCTTCATCTGAGTCCCTATGTCCTCATCCATACAATGGAGCAGGGACATCTGCTGGCAGGGCAGTTTTCAGGCAGGCTACATGGGGCTACGTGTAGGCAAACGTGTCTGGCAGTGTCAGGCACAAGAGAACAGGCCCCAAGTAAGTGGTGTCTGAATCACTTCCGGGAGAGCTCCCACCCTTGTGGAAACTACACTTCCCAAGCTCCCTTATCAGCTGGCTCCTGACTAGGCTCAGCCAATGGGAGATGCTAATGGGAGACTGACAGGAAGGAGGCAGGGAGAAACCAGAGTCAATCTCCCAGTCTCCCTCTGCTTGGGGTGGGATGGGAGCTGATTCTTCATCTGTACACCCCTCCCTCTGTGGCCCTAGTGGTCCCCAGGTATCCCTACCCATCATTTCCCACAGATGACCCAGCCTCTGGGCTCTGCGAACACTACCTCTAGTCCTAGGGGCAGGAGAGGCTTCCTGCTGCTGCTGCTAATTTCTGGGTTCCCTCAGTGCTCACTGCTTAGCTTCTCAGCTCTTCCGTCACATGTGTAACCAAATCCTTCTGTTAAATCCTGTCCGTTTTCTTTCTTTATTTTTTAAGATTTTATTTATTTGACAGAGAGAGATACAGCGAGAGAGGGAACACAAGCAGGAGGAGCAGGAGAGGGAGAAGCAGGCTCCCCGCCGAGCAGGGAGCCTGATGCGGGGCTTGATCCCAGGACCCTGAGATCGTGACCTGAGCCAAAGGCAGATGACCAACCGACTGAGCCACCCAGGCGCCCCAATCCTGTCCATTTTAAATAACTACAGTGGTTTCGATTTTCCTGACTGGAGTCTGGCTAATGCACATGGTAATTTTTTAAACTAACTATGCAGTGAAGGATTGATTAACTCAGCAAGCTTGGGGTGCTTAAACCCTACACAAGCCACAGAAAGGACTGGCCCTTGGTTGGCTCTGGGAGATAACCTTTAAACCTTTGGAATATCCTGCCTAATAAACAGTATCTTTCTACACTGGGGACCTTGGGTCATGCCAGATAGCTTATGCTAACAATGTGACTTAGGGTGAATGCCTGTTTTCAGTTGCCTGGGGCCTTGGCCACACTCTTTCAGTCTGACTTGACTGGGGCTGGTTGTGGACACTGAATACCTGTGATCAGTCATGCCGGAGCTCCATGCCTACACAACCAACCCTCAGTAAAAACCCTGGACACTGGGCGCCTGGGTGGCTCAGTGGGTTAAGCCGCTGCCTTCGGCTCAGGTCATGACCCCAGGGTCCTGGGATCGAGTCCCGCATCGGGCTCTCTGCTCAGCAGGGAGCCCGCTTCTCTCTCTCTCTCTCTCTGTCAAATAAATAAAATCTTTAAAAAAAAAAAAAAAGAACCTGGACACCGAGGCTCAGATGGCTGGCAACATTTGTGCATATTGTCACATGTCATTGCTGGGAGAAGTCAGCTCTGTCTGTAAGGTTCCCCTGGGTGGAGACAACTGGAACCACACAGGTGGTCCCTCCTGGACTCCACTTGATGCACCTTTTCCTTTGCCGATTTCTAAGCTTTATTCTTTTGCTGTAATGAACTGTAACTACAAGTAGAACAGCGTTTCTGAGTTGCATAAGTCTTTCTAGCAAATCAAAAACTTAAGGGTGGTCCTGGGGACCCCCAATGCCCCATTTACAAAGAAAACTTTTTTTCCCACAAACAAAATGTCTAGGGTCGCCAAAATTTAAGTAACGTGCCCCAACTGAATGCAGGTTCTACCTGACTCCTATTACTGTGCCAGACTGCCTCTTGTGAGGGAGAAAGGTGCATGCAGAAAGACCACTTCATTGAAAATTTGAAGTAAAGTTGCTCTTAAGGCCTCTTTTGGCTCCAACAGTTCATACACCTGTAAGTTAATGAACACCTATTGAACTATTTTTTTTAAAGATTTTATTTATTTATTTGACAGAGACAAAGTGAGAATGGGAACACAAGCAGGGGAGTGGGAGAGGGAGAAGTAGGCTTCCTGCGGACCAGGGAGCCCAACACAGGGCTTGATCTCAGGGCCCTAGGATCATGACCTGAGCCAAAGGCAGACACTTAACCGACTGAGCCATCCAGGCGTCCCCACCTATTGAACCCTTAGATGAAGCAATTATTTGCTTGCCAGGGAGCAACTAGAGAAGGTCTGTGGCTGGAAGCCTCAGTGGCGGCTGGAGTCTCAGTGAAAGAGGGCTGGTTAGGAATGAACTAGGGTAGAAGCTACTGCAGAAGTCCAGAAGACAGGCAGACAGCCAGGACTAGGGGGTGGCAGTGGAGAGGGAGGGATAGAGTGGATTCAAGTGACCATACAGGAAATGGCCTATTTGACCTCTTGGCTGGGAGCCTTGTTTTCCACCTCTCTCCCATACCGGTGGTGTCCTAGGTGACTCCCTTTCAAAAAATTATATTGGCTAATTAAAGCCAGACACAGGCATCGTCTTTGATTGCTCCCTTTCCCTTACCTCACTCACCCACAGCAGATCTTGTTGATTCTGCTTCCAAAACATTTCCTATGTGGGTCCCTTTCTCTCTCTCCACATCTTTCACCCCAGTCCAGCCCAGCACTGACTCTCACCTTTGCACTGGCTACTCCCCCCCCCCCCATGCATGCATGGCTGGTCCCTTCTCATCCCTCCAGTTTCATCCAAAATATGGGCTTCTCAAAGAAGTCTCCCCTGCACACGCCAGTGAGAGGAGGCCCATGCTCCTGTTCTCGTCCCCAGAATCCTCTTTTTGTCTTCATTCATGGGGTTTCTTACTTTATCTAACAAGTAGCATTTGTTGAGCCTACTTACTATGTGCCAGATAAACCCTATTTTACATTAATTTTCAAGCTAAGGAAACAAGTTTTAAACCACTGTGTCAGCTAAAGTGTGGGCATCAAGAGGGCAGAGATCTTACCTGTCCTGTTTGTTGCTGATCCCCAAAGCCAAGCATACAGCCTGGTCTATAAGGAGGAACTCTATACATACGTGCTGAAGACACAGTGAAGAATGTAGTATGGATTGGATGTGGAGAACGAGGGGAAAGATGTCAGGACGGTTCCAGGTTTCTGGGTTATCCAACTGGGTGGTGCCACTGACCAGGTGAGGAGCCATGCAGAGACAGCCAGTGGGTATACTGGAGACAGGGGGTTGGTTGGTTTAGGGAACACAGCATTGAGAAGTCAGCTATGATGTTCCCCTAGGTCTGGAGCCCAGTTTTGGATGGTGGATGTGGATTTAGGAGTAGCCAGCTCATAGGAAGTAAATGGAGTCTGGAGGGAATGAGATCACCCAAGGAAGTATGTTGAGTGAGATGAGAAGGCCTAGTGCAGAGCCTTGAGCAATGTCAACATCTAATGCTGTGAGAAGGAAGCATCCAGCAAAACAGCAGCTAAGAAGTTAAGCGGAAAATCAGGGTAGTGTGACACGTTCCCCCCCCCAACAGAAGCCAAGGAAAAAGAGAAGTGGGTGCAATGTGGTATCCACAGGCATTATAGGGTTGGAGCATTTTTTTTTTTTTTTTGGTCTGTCTTCACAGCCTGCACAATATTTTAAAACACTTCGGGGTAGTTGCTAAAATTTAAAAATAAGAGTATTTCTTTTGAAATCTCTATTCCAGGGGTGCCTGGGTGGCGCAGTTGATTGGGTGTCCAACTCTTGGTTTCAGCTCAGGTTGTGATCTCTGGGTGGTGAGATCGAGCCCCAGACTCCGTGCAGAGTCTGCTTGAGATTCTTTCTCCCTCTTCTCCCTCTTGCTCTGCCCCTTCCACTCATGCTCCCTCTCTATTTATTTGAGAGAGAGAGAGAGAGAGAGCATGCACAGGGCAAGGTGAAGAGTAGTGGGAGAGGGAGAAGCAGGCTCCCCGCTGAGCAGGAAGCCCAACACAGGGCTGGATCCCAGGACCCCGAGATCACAACCTGAGCTGAAGGCAGATGTTTAACCAACTGAGCCCCCCAGGCACCCCAAATAAAAAATAGTTTTTAAAAAGAAAAGAAATCTCTATTCTAGTTTCCCTGGAATCATAATATGGGCCGTTTTGGGCCTGAACAGAAACAGTGAGTCACGGCTGCCCCCATTAGCTGAGGTGTGTGCTCTCCTCACTATCTCAGTCTCCAACTATCCCTGCTGCGTCCCTAACACTGGAGGCCTGGCGTATGTCATTTACCATCTGTCTTAGTCAGCATGGGCTGCTATAACAAAATACCTAGGACTGGGTGGCTTACACAACAGACATTTACTTCTCACAGTTCTGGAGGTTAAGAAGTCTAAGAGGAGGATGCTGGCAGACTCAGTTCCTAGTGGAAGCCTGCTTGCTGGCTTGTATATAGTCACCTTCTTGCTGGGTGCTCACACGGCCTTTCCTTGGTTCTTATGCATAGAGAGGGAGTTCTTTCTTCCCATCCCATCGTGAGCATCCCAGCCTCACCACCTAATCTAAATCTCCTAGTATCATCACATTTAGAGTTAAGGCTCTAACATACGAATCTTGGCTGGCGGGGGGGGGGGGGGCACAAACAGCCTATGACACCATCTCAATTGCATTACTGCTTTTCTTCTAATAGAGTCAAAATAAAGGAGCAGATTTCCTGAATGTATGTTTCTATTGAGAGTAGGAAAACAAAATATAGACTGAGACAGGGATTTTTTTGAAAATGGGAGGAGCATATTTCTCAATGAAATGCCTTCTTTGCCTATGAGATTTCTAAGATGGTCCCCAAGGATTCTTGCCTGCTGGTGCTCATGACCTTATGTCATCTCCTCCCTTTGAATGTGGGCTGGATCATTACTTGATTCTACTCAGTAGAGTATAACAAAAGATGTCACTTTTGTAATTATAGTCTTTCATATCTGGGTTAGATTTTTTAAAAAGATTTTATTCATTTATTTGACAGAGAGAGAAAGCAAGCAGGCACCAACAGGAGGAGTGGCAGGGGGAGAGAGAAGCAGGCTCTCTGAGCTGAGCAGGGACCCTGAAGTGAGGCTCCATCCCAGAACCCTAGAACCATGACCTGAGCCGAAGGCAGACACTTAACCAACTGAGCCACCCAGGGGCCCCTCTGGCTTAGATTTTTAAACCAGGTTTATTTTTAAAAGACCTTTATTTATTTATTTGACAGAGAGGGAAAGAAAGGAGCTTTCCTTTCTTTCCCTCTCTGTCAAATAAATAAATAAAAATCTTTTTAAAAAATCTAACCCAGATATGAAAGACTGTAATTACAAAAGTGAGCAGCAGAGGGAGGAGAAGCAGGCTCCCCGTTCAGTGGGGAGCTCCATGTGGGGCTTGATCCCAGGACCCTGGGATCATGACCTGAGCCACCCAGGAACCCTCAGTTCTGTAACTAGATTATTAAAATGATGGCTTCTACCTAGCTAGGAGACTCTTTATATTGCCCTCTTGGTTTGCACACTTCAAAGAAGTAAGCTGCCACTCTAGAGAGGCCCACATATTAAGGAACTGGTAGTGGTCTCAAGCCAACGGTACGCAGGGAATTAAATCCTGCCTACAGTCATGCTGAAAGAGGATCTTTCCCCAGTCAAGTCTTCAGATGAGACCCTAGCCTATGTTCAAGCTTATGAGAGACCTGAAGTAGAGGACCCATCTAGCTATGCCCAAATTCCTACCCACAGGAACTGTGAGATAATAAGAGTATTTTTTAAATTTTAATTGTGATAAAAGGACACAACATAAACTTTACTATTGTAACCACTTTTAAGCATAGAGTTCAATTGTGTTAGCTATATTCACATTGCTGTGCAACAGATCTCTAGAACTTCTTTGTTTTGTAAACTAAAACTCCATATCCATCTATCAACTTCCCCTTTCTCCTTTATCCTAGACCCTGGTAACTACCACTCTACCTTCTGTCTTTATGAATTTGACTACTATGAGTTATAGAAGGGGAATCACACAGCATTTGCCTTCTTTTTTTTAAGATTTTATTTATTTATTTAAGAGAGCAAGAACACTAGAGAGAGAGCGAGTAAACACTAGTGGGCGTAGAGGAAGAGGGAGAAGCAGGCTCCCTGCTGAGCAGAGAGCCCAGTGCAGGGCTCGATCCCAGGACCCTGGGATCATGACCTGAGCCAAAGGCAGACCGTTAACCCACCAAGCCACCCAGGTGCCCCCAGCATTTGTCTTTTTGTGACTGGCTTAGTTCATGTAGCATAATGTCCTCAAGGTTCAACTGTGTTGCATCATACATCAGCATTTCCTTCCTCTTTAAGCCTGAATCATATTCCATTCTATGCATTGACCACTTTTTGTCTATCCATTCATTCACCAGTGGATACTTGGGTTGCTTCCACCTTTGGTCTACTATTAATAATGCTATTATAAACACTGTGTATAAATATCTCTTCAAGATCCTATTTTCTGTTCCTTCAGATACACACCCAGAAGTGGGATTACTGGATCATACAGTAATTCCGTTTAATTTTTTCCGGAAGCACCATACTGTTTTCTACAGCAGCTGCATCATTTCACATTCCCACTGGCAGTGCATAAGGGTTTCAATTCCTCCACATTCTTGTCAACACTTGTTTTTCTGTTTTGGGGTTCTTTGGACTTTTTGATAGTGGCTGCCCCAAAGTGCATGAAGTGAAATCTCACTTCATGTGTGTTGTTCTAAGCAGGTAAGTTTGGGGTGATTCTTACATAGCAAGAGGTAAGTAATATACCACTTCATTTTGTGAGTTCCAAGAAGGGAGTAGTTATTGGTTTCAGATGTGGCTTAAAGGTCAAGCAAGAGGAGAACTGAAACAAAAGCTTCTGCAGTCATCACAGAACAAAGGTGGAGACCTCGGACAGAGCAGACTCCGTGGATGGAGGTGGGGAGAGGAGGCTGGGCAATGGCAAGGGAAGAATAAGGGCAACTTTTTTTTTTAACTTTTTTTTTTTTTTTTAGATTTTATTTATTTACTTGATAGAGATTACAAGTAGGCAGAGAGGCAGGCAGAGAGGAGGAAGCAGGCTCCCTGCTGAGCAGAGAGCCTAATGCGGGGCTCAATCCCAGGACCCTGGAATCATGACCTGAGCTGAAGGCAGAGGTTTTAACCCACTGAGCCACCCAGGCACCTCTAAGGGCAACTTTTTAAAGAGTGGTCTATGTAATCTTTAAAAAAGATTTTATTTATTTATTTATTTGAAAGAGAGAGAGAGAGAGAGTGCGCAGGGTGAGGAACACAGGGAGAGGGACAAAGACTCTGTGCTGAGCATGAAGCCAGATAACCAGATGCCTAGACACAGGGCTCGATTCCACCACCCTGAGTTTATGACCTGAGCCGAAATCAAGAGTTGGCCACTTAACCAAGAGAGCCACCCAGGGGCTCCAGGAGTCGTCTGTATAATTTGTATGGATTGTCAGTGATTTTTCTGAGAGGGTGAGATAATTCCAAGGGGGTGGTAGTCAGAAGGAGGGGTTTATTCTCTTTTCCTTTTTTTTTTTTAAGATTTTATTTATTTATTTGACAGAGAGAGAGAGATCACAAGTAGGCAGAGAGGCCTGCAGGGGTGGGGGAAGCAGGCTCCCCGCTGAGTAGAGAGCCTGACACAGGGCTCGATCCCAAGACCCTGAGACCATGACCCAAGCCAAAGGCAGAGGCCCAACCCACTGAGCCACCCAGGTGCCCCCCTTTTCCTTTTTAAAATAGGAAAGAATTTATTATGTTTAAATACCTATGGCACCTATGGCAGGTGGGACTGGAGCCCAACCCGAACGGCTCCTGAGCTTGCTCATTTACCAAAATGTTTTGCTCAATTGCCCAAGTCTGAAGCAAAATAAGAAAACAAGACAATATAATCTAGCAATGTTCTATTTTTTTTTTCTCCCTGATGGCTCTTCGGAGTGATTTGGGGTGATAAATAGCAAGTATTTAATTATTTCAAGGATTCTCTCTCCCCCCCCCCACTTCCCTCCCTCCTCTTGATGCCTCTGTTTGGCTGGGGTGCAATTACATGCTTAATCTGGCTCTTGAGCAATCCAGCTCCATGCCCTTCCTTCCCCAACACAGCAACTCTTGCTCAAGTCCCTTCCAAGCAAAGCATAATGTGTAATAGGTCCCCCATGACATTTTTTGAAAGAGAAAAATGAAATCAACCCTATGGCTGAACTCCCTGGAGGCTCCTGAGTCAAAGGACCTTCACAAATTGTATCAACACCCTTTGGGGCAATGCCACAACTAAGTCCTTGCACATGAAATGTGTTCCTGCTTTATTCACACAAGTGTGATTTGTGTACACTCTACCACATCATGCACGTGTATTTTAGCTGTTTATATAACGTGTTCTCGGGGACTTCTGATTACAGAATCCCCAGACCCCAGCACAAACCAACGTTTACCGGACTCAGGCATTATGGGTTGTCTAAAACAGTCACTGAGGGGTGGGTGCAGGCCTCAGAGCTTATCATAGATACTCCCTTTGGATATACTGGAAGGTCATTATTCTTCAGTCTGATGGGTAGAGATTTTCTAACCCTTTCTCATTGTCATCAGCTCCTGATGAATCACTAATAAGTATTCAGCTACTCCACCCCTCCTGCAGATGCTGCTTCTCCTCCCACTTTGCAGTAACAGGAAATCATCTCTCAGTAACCTTGAAGCTTTGCTGCAGGCCTACTTGACTTTCAGTTGGCTCACAGTCACACGCTCAGAGAAGAACAACATGGGTATTAACCTGTTCTTGGGAACTGAGGGTCCCCAAGAAGCTGAGTAGTGCCCTCAGATTCCCAATCCAGGGCTTTGTCATCACACACACAAAAATCATACATTTGCATAGGGACAATTATTTGATTTTAGATGTTACATCATTTTCTTTTCAGTAAATCATCAGTGATCAATGTGAAATCATTTATTATAGAAAAAGAATAAATGTGAAAAAAAATTAACGGGAATTGCTTGGATCAAGGCTGGAATCTAGGTTCTATCATGCATTCATTCAGCTGTTATTATTTCACACCTACTATGTGCCAATTGCCAGGGACAGGACACTCAAGGAGCTGCCTTAGCAGCTAAAGGTGGAGAGATGACAATAAATAAGTGTGATGGCTAATTTTATGTGTCAACCTGACTGGGTCATGGAGTGCCCAGATGTCTGGTCAAACATTTTTCTGGGTCTCTCTGTGAGAGTGTGTTTGGATGAGATTAACGTTTAAATCAGTAGACCAAGTAAAGCAGATGGCCCTCCTCGATGTGGGTGGGCCTCATACAATCAGTTGAAGGCCTGAATAAAACAAAATTGCTGACTAAGCTGACTAAGGGAGAACTACACTTGCCTGATTGCCTTCAAACTGAGATATCAGCTTTTTTTCTGCCTTTGGACTTGAATAAAAACATTGGCACTTCCTGAGTCTTGAACCTGTTGGTCTTCAGACAGGAATTACATGATCAGCTCTCCTGGTTCTCAGACCTTTGGACCTGGACTATAACCAAATCATCAGCTCTCATGAGTCTTCAGATTGTCGATTCACCCTGCAGATCATGAGACTTGCCTACTTCCATAACAGCACGAATGAATTCCTTAGAGTAAATCAATCTCTCTCTCTCTCTCTCTCTACACACACACACACACACACACACACACACCCTGTTGTTTCTGTTTCTCTGGAAAATCCTGACAAATACAGCAAGCAAATCAATGACAGTGATAAACTTCCATGATGGACATAAAACAAGATCATGGAAAAGACAGGGGTCTTTTGTTATGTTAGCTGTGGACGTTAGGACCAACTCACTGAGGAGGTGGAGCCAGAGTGTGGGAGCAACAGCCATGTAAAAGATGTGGGGAGATGGCTGGGCAAAAGCCCTGTGGTGGGCAGGATGGTGGAGAACTGGAGGGACAGAAAGAAAACCAGTATGGCTAGAGGGGAGCATGGTGGGAAAGGGAGGCAGGATGCAGGGCATTAGGGATTCATAGGCCATAAGGAGCAGTTTGGATTTTATTCCAAGTGCAAGAGGAATCCTTTGGAAGGTTTTAAGGAGTGTAACATTCTGGCTGTTTACATTCCTAGCTTGCTGTATCATCTTGGACAAATGAATGTACCTCTCTGAATTTTAGATTCCTGACATTGTTATAAAGATTAAATGAGATCATGTAAGAGAGTGAATTAGTACCATGCCTAGCCCAAAGAAGTAGCTACAGAAACGTCAGTTTCATTTTCTGGTTCACTAGAGGCAGTGACTGGTAAATGCTGAAACTAAACTAAATGCTGAAACCAAATGTTGAAACTAAATTAAACTAAAACAAACTAGAGAAATGGAACTGACATGAAATTTCTGGAAGGCAGTATCAGCACATCCTTTGACAAGGGGCTACCTCCCTTGTGGCCTAGGGAAACAAAGAGAAACAGAGACAAAATATATACTAAAGATATTTGTCACAATGTCATTTACACATCGGAAAACTGGAAACAACTAAATGTCTGGGGTAAGTGGTGGTTTAAAGGCACTTTGGTGGGCACCTGGGTGGCTCAGTCAGTTAAGCATCTGCCTTTGGCTCAGGTCATGGTCCCAGGGTCCTGGGGTCGAGTCCTGTGTTGGGCTTCCAGCTCAGCAGGAGGCCTGCCTGCTTCTCCCTCTGCCTGCAGCTCCCCCTGTTTGTGCACACACACTCTCTCTCTCTCTCTCCAACAAATAATTAAATAAAACATTAAAAAAAAAGGAAGAGTTAATTTTCTACTTTTCATTTTATTTTGCTAAAAGTAAATGTCCTAAGTGTCCTAAGGTTTTCTCCTCCCAAATATATGTTTTTTCCCTTCTAATTGGAAAGAAAAAAGTAACTTATTAAATTAGGAAAATGCCTCTTGCTAAATTCAGGAATCATTTATACATAGAACTGTGTTAGGATGCTTGGAAGAAAAGGAAAGCATATCTAGGAGGCTGACTGATTCCCCAGGTCATCTAATAACTATGTGTTCAGCACAAACCTTCCTGGAGATGGCTTCTACTTGAGATTTATTTCAGTTGATGGCTTGGGGTTCAGGAGAAGAAGTAGCAGTCTTTGGCAACCTGGGAACCTAGTTTTAAAAGCCAGCTCTGTCATTTAGTAGCTGTGAATCCCCTGGCAATATACATAACTTCTCTGAGATCCTGTTTTTGTGACTATCGGGGGAGTGATGTTTACTCCAACCTTTCTTTGGGTAGGTTAAGGATAAAATACATGAAGTGTCTGTCTTCTGATGAGTCCTTGATAAATGCCAGCTCTTATATTGTGATCCTCCTGCCCCAATACTGATCATACCTTATTATAGTGTAGCTCTTTACGGTTTGCAAATGTGTGTGGGGAGTTGTGTTCATTATCTGATCCTGAAAAAAAGCCCCGTTATGACGCCTGGGTGGCTCAGTTGGTTAAGTGGCTGCCTTCGGCTCAGGTGATGATCCCAGCATCCTGGGATCGAGTCCCACATCGGGCTCCTTGCTCAGCAGGGAGCCTGCTTCTCCCTCTGCCTCTGCCTGCCACTCTGTCTGCCTGTGCTCACTCTCTCTGACAAATAAATAAAATCTTTTTAAAAAAAGGTGGGGGGGATAACAACAACAAAAAAAGCCCAGTTATTATTAGGATAATACCTTACCTGTATAGAGTACTTGCTATGTTTTTAAGAATTGCATAATAGTGGGTGCTCAGTAAGTGCTAACTGACTGAATGAATGAACGAATGAATGTTTTCAAAGGAGAAAAAATAGTGGACTGTTTCTTTGACTGGGGAATTCATTCTATGAGGCTAGATGCTCCCTAAAGCAAAGGTAGCCCTGAATCTCCCTGTTATGTTGAGGGGAGTTTCAGGGCAGGCCAGGGCCTTTTTCCTGCTCTGACTTGTGAAAAACTAGAGGTAAAAAGAGTGAGTTGGTGCCACCTGGAGGGTGAGAGTAGGCACCTCAGGGGAAGGCAAGAAAAATTAGAACAAAGCACTTCTTTTAGTTCAGGCACACAGGTGGGTTGGTGGTGGTAAGAATGTACCCTAAAAATAATCTCTGCTTTTTGGGGCACCTGGGTGGCTCAGTGGGTTAAAGCCCCTGCCTTCCACTCAGGTCATGATCCCAGGACCCTGGGATCAAGCCTCGAATCAGGCTCTCTGCTCAGCAGGGAGCCTGCTTCCTCCTCCTCCTCTCCCTCTCTCTCTCTCTCTGCCTGCCTCTCTGCCTACTTGTGATCTCTGTCTGTCAAATAAATAAATAAAATCTTAAAAAAAAATAATCTCCAGGAGTACCTGGGTGGCTCAGTCATTAAGTGTCTGCCTTTGGCTTAGGTCATGATCCCAGGGTCCTGGGAACAAGCCCCGCATCGGGCTCCCTGCTTGGCAGAAAGCCTGCTTCTCCCTCTCCCTCTGCTTGTGTTTCCTCTCTTGCTGTGTCTCTCTCTGTCAAATAAAAAAGCAAAAAATCTTTTTAAAAAAATCTCTGCTTTTTCAAAATTAAATAATTATTGAGATAATTATAGAGCCATGAGCAGTTGTAAGAAATAATACAAAGAAATGCCATGTATCCTTTACCTAGTTTCCCCCAATGGTAACATCTTGTAAAACTATAGTACACAGGGCACCTGGGTGATACAGTTGGTTTCGGCTCAGGTTGTGGTCTTAGAGTCATGGGATCAAGCCCCCAGGTTGGGCTCAGTGCGGAGTCTGTATGAGAGTCTCTCCTCCTCTGTCCTTCCCACCCATTTTCTCTCTCTCAAATAAATAAATCTTAAAAAAAGAAAAACCCAACTATAGTCTATAGATCAGTTGAATAGAATCTAGAGTCCAGAAATAAACCCACACATTACTATCAATTGATTTTTGACAAAGGTAACAATACAATTCAATGGGTGATAGGATAGTCTTTTTGACAAATGGTGCTGGGACAACTGGATATCCAGATGCAAAAAGATGAAGTTGGACCCCTACTTCACACCATATACAAAAACTAAAATGAGCCAAAGACCTAAAATGTAAGAGGTAAAACTATAAAACTCTTCTATAAACTATAAACTATAAAACTATAAAACTATAAAAAAAAAAACACAGGCTAAATCTTCATGACCTTGGCTTAAGGAATAATTTCTTATATATGGACACCAAAAGAACAAGCAGTAAAAGAAAAAATAGATAAATTGGACCGCATCAAAATTTAAAAAAAGCTTTTCTTCTTCAAAGGACACTGTAAAAAAAGTGAAAAGACAACCCAAAGAATGGAAGAAAATATTTGCAGGTCATATGTCTAATAAGGATCTAGTACCCAGGATATAGAAGGAAATCTTACAATTCTACAATTTAAAAAAAAACCCCAATTTTAAAACGAGCAAATTCACTGAAGAATAGACAATTCTTCAAAGAAAATATACAAATGGCCTGGAAGCACCTGAAATGTCATTAACCATCAAGGAAGTACAAATCAAAACCACGAAGAGATGCCATTTCACACCCACTAGGATGGCTACAATCAAAAAGGTAATGATATGAAGAAATTGGTGATGAATTGAAATTACTAGTAGGAATATGAAGTGGTGCCGATGCTTTGAAAAACAGGCAGTTTCTCAAAAAGTTAAACAGTTATCATATAGGGGCGCCTGGGTGGCTCAGTGGGTTAAAGCCTCTGCCTTCAGCTCAAGGTCATGATCCCAGGGTCCTGGCATCGAGCCCCACATCAGGCTCTCTGCTCCGCGGGGAGCCTGCTTCCCCCTCTCTCTCTCTGCCTGCCTCTCTGCCTACTTGTGATCTCTGTCTGTCAAATAAATGAATAAAATCTTTAAAAAAAACCAAACAGTTATCATATAACCCAGTGTTTCTACTCCTAGGCATACACCCAAGAAAAAATGAAATCATATGTCACATGAAAACATGTACACAAATGTTCACAGAAGCATTATTCATGAGAGCAAAAAAGTAGAAACAACCCAAATGTCCATAAACTAATGCACGATAAACAAAATGCGGCATATTCCATAAAATGGAATATTATTCAGCAATAAAAAGGAATGAAGTACCAATTCATGCTATGACATGGCTGAACTCTGAAAACATTATGCTGAGTCAAAGAAGCCAGACACATAAAGGCCACATATCATATTATTCCATTTATACGAAATATCAAGAAGAGGCAAATCCACTGAAATGGAAGTAGATTAGTGGCTGGGAAAGGGAGGGGACTGAGGAATGCTAATGGATACCACATTCTTTGGGGAGCAATGAAATGTTCTGGAATTAGTGGTGATGGGTACACATCTCCTTGAATACACTAAAAGCCACTAAATTGTATATTTAAAAGAGTGGATTTTATGAAGTCTTATACCTCAATTTCTTAAACTAGTAAAATTAATGAAAAGTAGTATCAAAACCAGTACATGGATATTGGTACAATCTACCAATGTCATTCAGATTTTCCTAGTTTCTCTTGTACTTTCAGAATTCTGTGTTTCTACGAAGGACTTAGCAGTTAACCTGAAGAATGTATATTAACATTATAGTATATGTATATTGACATTATATTATATGTATGTTGACATTGACATGTATATTGACATATGTATAGTAACATTATATTATATGTATATATGAATGTACATTAACATATATTAATTTAAAAATAATAAAAACCCTACAACTATATATATAAGCCCATAGTTACAGCTAGAGTCACCACCCATAATTCTCATTCTCAAAAAGGTATTGTAAAAATTGTACACTTTGGCCTCCATATAGAGTTTTACAGAATTTATATTAAGACATAAAAGGATATTTTAGCCCAATACAATTCATCAGTATTTAGCCCAATTCATCTGTATTTCACCTTTTAACATAACAATCCAAATTTCTGAGGTTCTTTTCTGCTTTTTAACCATGAGGCATATTTATTTCACCTTAATTGTGAACACTTTTACACCCTACTTTTCTTGTTTAATGTCTCATTTATTCTAAAAAGTTTGCATTTTGCCTCCCAAGTCACCAGCAATATCTCTTTATAAAAGGTGAGGAATATTTCATCTGATATATCTACCATAATTCCCTTAACCATCCCATTATTGCTGGACATTTAGGGTGTTTCCAATTATCTTACTGCAAACTGCTGCAGTGGGCAAGTTTATTCTCTTTTGGATGATTTCCACGGGATACGGGGTGGGGCTACTGGTTAAAGATTTTGAATATCTTTCTGGGTCTTGACAATTTCACCTTGGTGCAAGATCCCCCTCCCCTGCTTCTCTCTAGCCCCCAGCCTCAGCCTCTGCAAAGCTAACCCTAGAGCCTGGCCCCTCCCCTTAATTCCACTCTTCCAGCTAAACTGTTACTTCCTTTTCATTTATTGGCCTCTGCCCCGCCCCCTGCCGCTCCTCTCCACCATTGGGTCACCCGGGCTCTTTCTCGCCTGGCTTCGGGCAGCCCCCTCCCCAGGTAAGCTGGGGCCCGACACGCATTGCAGCACTCGGCTATCCTGACTCGGGTTTGCCCAAGCCAAATGCAGTTTGGCAGGCTGGCATGCACCATCCTTACCTTAGCCTCAGGGTGTCCCGCGCAGGTGTCCAGGAAGACAAACTGTGGGTGACGTTTCTCTTTCCCCTTTCAGTCCATTCCCGCCTCCAGCGCTAGGGCGGCGCATCTAGTAGGCGCTCGCTAAGTATCTAAAATATTTTAAAAGCACATCGAAGTTTTTATGCTGGTTTTTTAACTTTAGGTTCCTGAAAGCTAATAAAGTACAAAACGATTTGCACCAGGATTAGATGTGACTGGGGGGTGGATGAGCAGATATGAATTATTAAGAAAAAGTTAACTCATTTCATGCATGTAAGTTCATTCGTTCAACAAGAATTGACTGAGCACCTACTACATGCCAACATGATCCACGGCAGTGAATAGAAGACAATAAAATCAATAAAGTAAAAATACAGTGTGTTAGATGGTGGGTCGAGCTTGGGAGAAAAATCAGGCAAGATAGGGAGACTGAAAGTGAGGGCCCCCGAGAAGCTGGCAATAATAACAGGTAACAATCGGGTGTCTACTGCGGGCCAGTGTGCTAGGGGCCTCACCTTCGAAAGCCCGTTTAAACTAACGCCACGATGCAGTGAGGCAGGAACCACTGTTCCCATTGCACAGATAAAGAGGACGTAAGGTGCAGAGCTGGGGGTGCACGTCAGCCCCGAGTCGGAGGCCTCCACCCTTCCCGGCGAAACCCGGGGCCTGCGACCCGTCCCTCCCCTGCAGGGAGAGGGTTAAAGCGTGGAGCAGCGCCGGGTTGTGCGCTTGCGCAGAGCGGAGAGTGCGCTTGCGCAGAGCGCAGCGCGACGTGGCCGGCCGGAAGCTGGCTGCGCGGAACCGCCGCCGGATCGCCGCCGTTCGCTGCACGGGTCTACCGGAGGGCTGCTGCGTTGCGCCCCGCCGGCACCACCATGCTGAAGAAATTCGACAAGAAAGACGAGGAATCGGGTGAGGGGGCGTAGGCTTAGGGGAGGCTGGACCCTAGCGCAGGCTCTCTGCTCCCTCGCCGGGAGCCCTCGCTCCGGGCCGCTGCCTAGACCTGAAGCCGAGACCCAGTGAGGGACAGGGGTTGTGCCAAGGTCCGCAACTGGTCAGTGGCAGGACTCGGAGAGCCGGAGCATGCTCCACTTCCCTCTCTCGTGAGCTGGGGCCGCGATTCGCGGGGTGACCTTGGGCGGGTCATGCTCCTTTGTGGGCCTCAGTTTCCCCAGCTGTCAAGGGGAGGGATCCGGCCAGATGCACCGTTGTGACTTTGTCAGTGAGACCTCTTGGGATTCGCCGAGGCTGCGCTGCTGCTGGCCAAACCGCGGCGTAATCTGTGGAGCCGGTGTTCTGTGTCTGAGAACCCTCTTCTGTTCACTTATTCAGCAAACGTCTAACACGCGTTTACGGGATGCGAGGCACTGTACTGCATTCTGAGACTGCAGTAGAACAACTGAGACACTCAGTGCCTGAGCTGGGAATATTACGTCACAGGCGTAGTGGAGAAGATAGCACCAGCCAGATAATGACACATGTAATTAATTACAAATGTGACATTTACCGTGAAGAAATCCTAGTCACTACAAGATGGTGGTCCTCACACATTGTAGGGACTCAGTTAAGTATAAGTTGCATAAATGAATGCAAGACAAGACGCTGTGAGAGGCACAGGACTGTTACCAGGGCTGCTGGGTGACTAAGTGGTTTGGGGTAAAAGGGGCTCCCTGCAGGAGAGTGGTAAGATTTATATGCAAGGTGTAGAGCTTTGATTGCCATTCTGGAGTAATTTGAACTTGACTAGGTAGACAGTAGTATGGAAGGTTTGCAATTTAGCCTTACAACCTGTACTCAGTCTTCTGTCTTCTGTAGGTGGAGGCTCCAACCCGTTCCAGCATCTTGAGAAGAGTGCAGTACTCCAGGAGGCAAGTGTCATTTGCCCTCTTTCATCCTAAGTGTTCATGTCGTACTCAAAATAGCCACACATTCAAAGTGGTGGTTTAAAGAACAGTAAGGGAAGGGCGCCTGGGTGGCTTAGTCGATTAAGCGGCTTCCTTTGGCTCAGGTCATGATCCCAGGGTGGTGGGATGGAGCCCTGCATCAGGCTCCCCGCTTGGTGGAGAACCTGCTTCTCCCTCTCCCTCTGCCTGCTGCTCCCCTACTTGTGCTTTCTTTCTAGCTCTCTGTCAAATAAATAAAATATTTAAAACTAAATAAATAATAAAATAAAGAACAGTAAGGGAGAAAACCTATTCCTGGAAAGACAGGAAAGCTTCATTCCTGGAGAGACTTCATGATGTTTGCATTTGTTGTTCTTGTTCTCTGCTTCTAGTTAACAAGTATTTACTACTCAGTATCTGTTAGTAAGTCAACACATCCCAAACTAATATTTAGGGAACGTTTGAGGAGTTGTTAATAGATGAATTAAAGAAAAAGCAAAATAAAACTGTTCGCTTATGCAAATAAGCTTATTCAGGCAAATGTATTTATTTACCGTGAAACTTCTCAGATCTTGAATGTGCTTGAGGGCAGTCAGTGGAAGGGAAATAAACTGGGCTAGAAGGTAATGTTTTTGGTTGCTTCTTCTTAGGCCCGTGTATTTAATGAAACTCCCATCAACCCTCGAAAATGTGCCCACATCCTCACCAAGATCCTTTACCTCATAAACCAGGTAAGAGGATGGAGCTTGGGGGTAGGAAAAATGTTGCTGGGGGTTAGTGGGAGGGGTGCTAAATCAGGTAAATTAGGGTTTTTGACAGCTCCTGTGTGGTTGTCATCAAGCTCTGGATCCCCTTAGTGTCTAACTCTGTTTACACAATGTGCGTTGCCCTTGATGGAGCCTCTGCAGGGTCTGGGGATCTGGCCTGGGCTGATCTGGCAGAAAGACCCTCTGGCCTCCCTCTCCCACGCTGACACTTCTTTTTTGATTAAAACAGGGGGAGCACCTAGGGACCACCGAAGCAACCGAGGCCTTCTTTGCCATGACCAAGCTCTTTCAGTCCAATGATGTAAGTGCTCTCAGTCAGTATTGTCTACCTCTGTGTGGATTGGAGTTTTCCTAACCTTGGTCCTCATGCTGAGCCGGGTGTCACAGGGCTTTTCCTATTTCTTAACCAGCCCACTCTCCGTCGGATGTGCTACTTGACCATCAAGGAGATGTCTTGCATCGCTGAGGATGTTATTATCGTCACCAGCAGGTGAGTCTTGGGCCTATGGATGGCTCCTCTGTTGGATGCCGCTGCCACAGAGGCTGTTTTTTCTCATGTGTATCAGGCAGGGAGACTTTTGTTTGACATCATGCCAGGCACCCTTTCCTCTTTTGTCTCCTTCATCTTTTCAGTTACTGCTGCCCACCCCATGGCAGCCTCTAGAGTATACAGTTTCCCTTTTAATTCTCTGGCCTTACCTTGGCACACATCCTTCCTTGCTTTGATTTTCTCTCAGTCAACTGAGCCAGCCTGGAACTTTCACAAAGACTTTAGTGAGTACCAAGAGAGAACACAAGAGAAATAGACATAGAGAGTGCAGGGGGTATACGGACAGGCTCACTTCCCAAGTACTGGTTTCTGCTTTGCAATGAATTATTCAGGGGACAGATGCGACTAAAATATGATCCCTGTCCTTAAGAGCTAGGGCTCAGTTCTCTCATTCTTGCCACACTTTGAGGGTTGGGGGAGATGTCATAGATTCGTTTAGAAAATATTTATTGAATGTCCACCAGTCCCTGTGTGTAGCTCTGGGAATATGGCAGCAAATGAGACCGACATGAGCTCTGCAGCCTCAGAATTGACAGAGAAATAGCCAGGCAGACAGGCGTTAAGATATAATAGTTTATCATGGGAAGTATGATAGACTGTGAGAACAGACCAGAAGGATATCCACCTTGAATCTGGATCAGGAAAGGCCTCCTAGACCTGTCTGAGTAAAGTTCTGAAGGATGAGTAAGAACAAGCAGGACGGTGCTAGCTTTGGCAGCACGTATACTAAAATTGGAATACAAAGAAGATTAGCATGGCCCCTTCTCAAGGAAGGCAGGCACATTTGTGAAGCGTTCCATATTTTTCCAAAAGAAAGAAAGTCGCTGCTGAGAACAAATCTCTTCCAAAAATTCTTATTAAAAAAGGAAGGGAGGGAGGGTGGAAGGGAGATACGGGCGCCTGGGTGGTTCAGTCGGTTAGGCACCTGCCTTCAGCTCAGGTCATGAACACAGTGTCCTGGGAATGAGCCCTGCATTTGGCTCCCTGCTCCTCAGGGAGCCTGGTTCTTCCTCTCCCTCTGCCCCTCCCTGCCCATGCTATCTCTCACGCTTGAGGTCTCTCTCCCAAGTAAACAAAATCTTGAAGAAAAAAAAAAAAGAAATCTAGATAGATAGATAGATAGATAGCAGGATAGAGGTAGAGGGGGTCAGGAGTGCTCCAGGCTGAGGGAATAGCATACACAAAGGCCTGGAGAGGAGAGAGTATGGCCTGTTTGGGGACTTCTCTGTTAAGGAGTTTATACTTGATGGTAATGGGCAACAGGAAGATTTGGGAATGTTTTAATCCAAGCCAGAGAGTGACCTGGTCAGTTTCAAGTTTTGTTTTGTTTTTTAAAATATTTTATTTATTTATTTGACAGACAGAGATCACAAGTAGGCAGAGAGAGAGAGGAGAAAGCAGGCTCCCCGCGGAGCAGAGAGCCCGACGCGGGGCTCGATTCCAGGACTCCGGGATCATGACCAGGGCTAAAGGCAGAGGCTTTAACCCACTGGGCCATCCAGGCACCCCTGTTTTGTTTTGTTTTGTTTTGTTTTTAAGAGACTTTATTTATTTAAGAGAGAGAGCATGAGAGGGGAAAGGTCAGAGGGAGAAGCAGACTCCCCACTGAGCAGGGAGCCCGATGTGGGACTCGATCCTGGGACTTCAGGGTCATGACTTGAGCCAAAGGCAGTTGCTTAACCAACTGAGCTACCCAGGCGCCCCATCAGTTTTGAGTTTTATAAAAATCTCTCTTGTTGCCATGTGGCTTTTGACCAGGAAGGAGTAAGAATACAGTGAGAGTGCTAGTTAGGAGACTCATATAGTAGTTCAGGCAAGCGTGGTGACCAGAGCTGGGGACGAATGGGTGGGGACATGTACTTAGGAAGGGCCAGCCAATCTTCTGTGTGTAGACGATGCCTTCCCCTCCCACAGCCTGACAAAGGACATGACTGGGAAAGAAGACAACTACCGGGGCCCGGCTGTGCGTGCCCTCTGCCAGATTACTGATGTGAGTCCCCTGTCCCCACCAAGCAGCCATTCTTCCCTGCTTCTTGGCAAGGCTCAGTCATGATCTTCCTTCACATGCATTAGGTTGTCCTGCATCTCACTGAGCCAGGCGATATGGGGGTGCGGGCGGGGCACAAGAACACCAGAAACAGGTGTGCCTCCTCCTTGCCCTCACTCTTCCCACCCATCACCTGCGCTTCTGATGGTCACCGAGGATTGACTGGGTCCCCTCCCCCCCACATTGTCCCCACAGAGCACCATGCTGCAGGCTATTGAGCGCTACATGAAACAGGCCATCGTGGACAAGGTGCCCAGTGTCTCCAGCTCTGCCCTGGTGTCTTCTCTGGTGTGTAGCTGGGGACCCTGCTGGGGCTGGGCGGCAGATTGGGAAACAAAGGAAATACCAGAGTTTCTTTTCAGTAGGAAAAAAAGTGTTTCTGTATCCCCAGATCTGAGAGTCCCACCAACTTTCTTAGTGAGGCATACTAGGGACCTCTTGGGAACCTATCCCTTGGGATGACCGATCTTTGGAATTTGGGTCTGGTGGGAGATCTGCCACTGGGGCAGAGAGTGAGGGTAGGAGATCTCCTTGTGCACAGTCTCACAGAACCAGCACAACGAGGAGGCTCTGGTCTGTGTCTGAGGGAGGATCCAGAGCTGGACTGAACTGTGAACTGGGGCCAGGAGGTATGACAGCAGAGGGTCCTGCCTGCCTGCTTCTTAATGTGCTCTGTTCCCATAGCACCTGCTGAAGTGCAGCTTTGATGTGGTCAAGCGCTGGGTGAATGAGGCCCAGGAGGCGGCATCTAGCGACAACATCATGGTCCAGGTGAGGTGTGAGCAGAGCAATGATATTTACAGTTCTTAAGCAGATGGTGTGGCACTAGCTGGTCAGAATGGACACTCACCATGGAGATCTTGGTGGTCCCTAGCAGGAGCAGGCTTTAATCTTTTGTCATTGGATTGGGGGGAGATTTGGGAGTTTGGGGAGCGAATCCAGGGCACCACTTGGGAAGGTGGAAGTTAGAGGCTGCTTACCCACTGGGACTGAAATATTCAAGTATTTGATAACCAGCTGAGTGGTGTTTTGGGGTATGGGAGGTAGCAGACTCGGCCCAGGCAGGCAGACAGCCTTTGCCAAGCTGGCTTTGTTAGTGATGCATGTAAAAAGCCTTGGTGCGGCTTTCAACTACTTAACTCTTTTTCAGTGACTTTGGGCCAGGAATTCCTTTTACCTCTGTGAGTCTTAGCTTCCTTGTCTGTAAAATGGGAATGAAAGTTTCTGCCTCACAAAGCTGTGAGGATAATATGAGACAGCATCTAGAACATCTGACCTGTGGGGTTAGGCATTTGCCTTCTGCTTGGGTCACGATCCCAGGGGCCTGGGGTCAAGCCTCAAATCAGGCTCTCTGCTCAGCAGGGAGTCAGCTTCTCCCTCTGCCCTTGCCCCTGTTGTGCTCCCTCTCCCCCCACCAAAAAAAAATAAATAAAATCTTTTACAAAAACCCAAAAAAACAAACCCCCATTTGATCTCCTGGATGCATACCTGTAGGTGCTCTCCGTGTATTTATCTCTTCTTTCTCCTCACCCCTTGTGCTGCCTCTCCTCTTCAGGGCCAGCTGTGGCCCCTCAAAATACTTACCAGGGTTAGAGAAGGGTTAGATCTCTCATACAAGACACCCATGGTTGCATGACTTAGCCTTTGAACACCACCCTCATAAAGAAACAAAGAGCAAGGGGATAGGAAATAACTCTATACACCTTACATCTCCGGAAGGGGAAATTCCTTGACTTTGGGCACTGCAGACCTAGCTTTGCCAGTCCTGGCCATGAGTCCTGGGGCAAGTCAGTGGGACTACAGGTTTAATGCCACAGGGTCTCATGGGAGGTGTGCCGCACGCCACCCTTACCGCACGTGTCCATGCTTGGAGCCTGGCTCCCACTTTCTTTTCTTATTGAAAAACACTGCATCCCATTCTTTCATCTCTTTGGCATCTGTTGTCCCCTCCATATCCACCCTCCTGGTGCCCATTGGGACCCTTGCCAAAATCAGAGGCAGGAGCTAGACTACAGGTACATCCACGTGGTTTGTTGAGCATTGTGCCAGAGGCCATCTGTACAGAGCACCTGGGGAAATTGTCACAGCCACGCTGAGGTAGCTACTGTGATGCCCACCTTAGAAATGAGAAGGCTAAAGCTCAGAGAGATGAAGTGGCCTGCCCAGGGCCACACAGCCAGTAGACCTGAGCTTCAGACACCTGTGCTGTGCCATGATCCCCTGTCTCTAGTACCATGCTCTGGGGCTCCTGTACCATGTGCGTAAGAATGACCGCCTGGCTGTCAATAAGATGATCAGCAAGTTCACCCGGCACGGCCTCAAGTCTCCCTTTGCCTACTGCATGATGATCCGGGTGGCCAGCAAGCAGCTGGAGGAGGAGGACGGCAGGTAATGGCTCTTGTCTCCCCTGACCAGGTGATGCCTTGTTCAGTGCTGGGCCATCCCCAACTTCTTGCTGCCCCTGTTCTTTTGTAGCCGGGACAGCCCACTGTTTGATTTCATTGAGAGCTGTCTGCGCAACAAGCATGAGATGGTGGTGTACGAAGCCGCCTCGGCCATCGTCAATTTGCCAGGCTGCAGCGCCAAAGAGCTGGCCCCAGCCGTGTCAGGTTATAGCCCTCCCTTCCACCCACGTGTTTGTACCTGCTGGGAATGAGGCCTTGGCTGAGGGTTGGGGGAAACAAAGAAAGAGCCCACTAATAGGCCCCGGCATAGTAAAGATCCTTTTTAGGAAAAGGATCCAGAATCTAGTAAGTACATGTTCAGTGCCAGGCACCGTACCAGGCTCTCTCACATGCATTATGTCTGGGGATAGGGTACTTTTAGTTCCATCCCACTATTCATTAAAGACCCTGGGGCTCTGTTGGGCTGGCTAGCCATGGCAAGGGGCCTGGTGGAAGAACCTAAGATTGAGAAAACCAGTACATGCTCTCCAGAGGCCAAGCTGTCGCAGACAAAGGAGAAGGCAGTTTAGAGGGGTCACTCAGCCTGGAAGCCGCAGCCCAATAGTCTGGGTTGGAGTCCTGGCTTCCTGACAGCCAAGGATGTACTGCCCGACATACAACCACATAGGGTAAGAACCAGAGCAGTTGGTGAAGCTAGGACTGAGGTAATTCTGGTTTCTGTACATGCCCAGGAGACAGGAGTGCAGTTCCACTTTGCAGGGGTAAAGGGCCCAGATTTCAGGTGCGGGCAGTCCTGAATTTCAGTCCTGGTTCCTGCCATTTCCTGGCAGCTAGTCTCAAGTGTGTTTAGTAGCTTTGCCCCTGTGTGCCTCAGTCTCTGTATCTGTTAAACGGGGATGATAGTAAGAGCTGCTTTGTGGGGTGGTAAGAGATCAGCGAGACAAGGCACGGCGACTCCTTAGCATAATGCCTGGCACAAAGGGGCTCAGGAAGTGGCAGCCATCATCACTCACGACACCCACTGGCTCTCATGAGCATATTAAAGCTTTGGTGCTCATGAGCTCTCTCCCTTGGTTGTGGTCAGGGTGCCAGCAGGGAAGTGAGCCCAGGGTTTGTGTCTGAACAGTCTCTTAGACTTGTGTACCTCTGTACCCTTCCTTGGGAGGCCTGGGCTTTCCCAGCTGCTGGGCAGTGAGGGCAGCCTGGCACGTGGCGTCTGTCTCCCCACAGTGCTCCAGCTTTTCTGCAGCTCACCTAAAGCCGCTCTCCGCTACGCTGCTGTTCGCACCCTCAATAAGGTAAGGGTTTAGGGGTGGGCAGAATGGGGGTTCTGGCCTTTTGAGAGGGTCAGGGAGGTGGCCTGATCCAGCTGGAGATGTTTCATGGCAAAAGGTGTGTGCTAGTCACAGTTGCTTTCTACCTGATGGTGAGAGGGGCTCACCCGAAGGACCTCTGACCAGGCCAGAGCCATCCAGAGGAATAACAGAAGTCCCTTCTTGACTCTGTTCTGTCTGTCCTCCCAAACAGGTGGCCATGAAGCACCCGTCCGCGGTGACAGCCTGCAATCTGGACCTGGAGAACCTGGTGACAGACTCAAACCGCAGTATCGCCACGCTGGCTATCACCACACTTCTCAAGACTGGCAGCGAGAGCAGCATCGACCGCCTCATGAAGCAGATCTCATCCTTCATGTCAGAGATCTCGGATGAGTTTAAGGTACCTGGGCGTGCCCGGAACAGCCGATGCCCCCAGGGTGAGGAAGATACTGTGGGCCTGCTCCCCACGGCCAGGATTGATCCCGGGGCTGGTGAGACTTGAGGATGCGGCGGAGGGTGTGGCACGTCGCCTTGCACAGGGCTCTGCCTTAGGAGACGTGCACAGCCCGCCTCGGGGGCTTTGTCCATATTGTTCCTATGGGAGGCTGGTTGGCAGGGCACAGAGTGAGGGCCGAGGGAGCAAATGTGAGCGATTTCTCGTTTTCTGGTATGGGCTGATGGCGGTGCTGTTGATCAGTTTGGGGAAGGAGGGAGAGTCAGGACCTAGGTGAGAGGAGCAAGAAGGTCATGGTGGTGATGGCAGACATGCTGAACTTGAGGTGCCAGTGGGTGAAGTTCCCTGGTGGACATTTGGAAACACTGGCCGTGAGCTCAGACAACAGAGGTTGGGGAGTGAGCTGTTGGGACTGGTGTGCATGCCACCCTAGTTGGATGGGCTCAGGGATCACATGCTCCCTGAGGGTAGAGATGGAGTTCCCCTCTCCTTGCCCTCTAGGTCCAGGGCCTGGCTGGGCCTAAAGAAGGAGTCTGTTGGCACTTAGTGAACTAAGTAACTTGACCTTAGGGGGCTTAGCAACCATGAGGGCTGCTGTTCACACATGTCTGTTTGACTCAGGTGGTGGTGGTCCAGGCCATCAGTGCCCTGTGTCAGAAGTATCCTCGAAAACATGCTGTGCTCATGAACTTCCTGTTCACCATGCTACGGGAAGAGGTAAGAGCAGGCATTTGGGGCATGCTGACTCTCCTCATGAAGGGAGTGACCTGGCGCTAGCTCCATGCTCAATTTGGAGCCAAGGTCCTCTTCTTGGGGGGTACCAGATCAACCCGTTAACCAGGTAGATTTCCTGGTGCCTGCGGCCCTTTCTGCTCCTCTCAGACCACAGTGTAAACATTTACCCATTCCCAGTAATTACAGTAATAATCAGCAGTGGCTTTAAAGAGCAACAGATACCCTGTGGCGATGCTTGTGCCAGACTCAGGGAAACCTGCGTTCTTCACTGGTTTCTAGTACAGAAATTGTCTGGGCCATTCCAGGAACTCCAGGGTTGGTTTCTTCAGAAACTGATGCTCGTAATGTGACGCTGCGTTCTGTTTTTGCTTCTGATGTGAATTAGTGACTCACATACACTGCCTTCCTTGGGTGTCTCAACAAAACCAGTTTATTCAGAGGACCAGAAGCAAAGGGTTTTAGGGTAGATTTGGTCCCCAGGTATCTGGTGCCCCTTTGGCCCAGACCAGAGGGGCCGGGCCCTTGGACCGAGGCAGGTGAGGAGTCCTCCTGGGGTATCGCTGGGGCTCCTGAGATATTAGAGGGGAGGAGGGCGCTAATACTTAGGGAGAGAGCCCTCAGCTAGTGGGTCCAGCACTTTGGAGATATTACAGAGTGTATACAATCTTGTGATCCTCATAACAGGCCTTGTCAACAGACATCATTTCCCCCCTTTAAAAATCAGGGATCTGAGGCTCAGAGAGGTGGAGTGACCTGCCTAGGGTCACCTGGCCAGACTCCATGGTTTTCTCCCAGACCTCCTTTCCTCCAAGAAAAATTCATGGTTCCAAATATCAGTTAAGTGTAAGACCTTCACTCATTAGAGTTCCCACAGTCAAACCCTGAGACCTTGTCTTCTAGAAATGGGCCTGTTGCAGGGGCGTGTCATTCTCTAGTCAGAGCAGCTGCCAGCAAAGCCTCGTTGAGGTTGCTCTGAGCTTCTTGCTGCCCCCGTGCTGCTTGGCTGGCTTGTAAAACTGATACTGAAAATAGCATTTAAAGGTTTATGGTGTGCCTACTCATTGAAGTTCAGTAGTGTACAAATAGCATCTGACTTCCCCTTCACAATAACCTGGCAAGTAAGTACACTGATGATGGTCCTCACTATGGAGGTGCCTGAGGTTCGGACAAGGAAAGTAACTCACAGGCGTAACACAAACTAATCTGCAAACGGGCCAGATTGGACCCACAACCACGTTGTACTGTGATTGTACAAAGTTTTAAACATTTCAAGTTAGGGGCGCCTGGGTGACTCAGTAGGTTAAGCCTCTGCCTTTGGCTCAGGTCATGATCCCAGGGTCCTGGGATCGAGCCCTACATCGGGCTTTCCACTCAGCGGGGAGCCTGCTTCCTCCTCTCTCTCTGCCTGCCTCTCTGCCTACTTGTGACCTCTCTCTCTGTCAAATAAATAAATAAAAATATTTTTTTTAAAATTTCAAGCTAGTGGTCATTATTAAAAAAAAAAAAAGATTTTATTTATTTGAGAGAGAAAGAACGCACGAGGAGGAGGAGGGTCAGATGGAGAAGCCGACTCCCTGCTGAGCAGGAAGCCTGATGTGGAACTCGACCCTGGGACTCCAGGATCATGACCTGAGCTGAAGGCAGTCGCTTAACCAATTGAGCCACCCAGGTGCCCAGTTAGTGGCCGTTATTTGCAAATCAGGAAAAGAGCCACCAATGCCGGCACAACGGATTTTATAGTTTCTCCTACAAAATTTGGAAGATCTGGCAACAGTGGGTTGAGTGGTGATTTCCCTCTTTAGGTGCGACAAGCACTGTGCAGTGCCTCACCCCTCCCATCCACTCCCCTTCCATTGCTAGATTACATGCCTGGCACCTGTGGGCACCTCAGTTGCCACCTGTATCATTAGAGTCTGTAAGTTGCAGAGCACAGATTTGGTTCTGGGGTCTTCTGGCTCTCTGCTGCCCCATTCTGTGTGGGGGTTTTTTTGTTTTTTGTTTCTTGTTTTTCAATTGTGGTAAAATACACATGACATAAAATTTACAATCCTAACCTTTTAAGTGTCTAGTTCAATATAGTTAAATATATTCACATTGTCGTAGAGCTAATGCCCAGAACTTTTTCATCTTGTAAAATGGAAATTCTGTGCCTATTAAACAATTACTTTCTATTTCCCTCTGCCTGTTGTCTGTCTCCAGAAACCACCTTTCTTTTTGTCTCTCTAAGTTTGATACTCTAGATATTTCATGGAAGTAGAATCATGCAGTATTTGTTTTTTTGTGACTGGCTTATTTCACTTGGTATAAATGTTGCTGAGTTTCATCCATGTTGTAGGATATATGAGAATTTCCTTCCCTTTATGGCTGAATAGTCCATGTTATGGATAGACCCCATTTTGTTCATCCATTCATCTGTTGATGGACACTGGTTGCTTCCACCTTTTGCCGATTATGAATAATGAGGTTATGAATGTGGGTGTAAAACTCTTTTCAAGACCCTGCTTTCTATTTGAGTATATACCCAGAAGCGGAAGTGCCAGATCATATGGTAATTCTGTTTTCTAAAATTTTCTGAGGAATCCCTGTACTATTTTCCATAGCATTTGTACCACCCAGTTTGCCTTTTACTTCAAAGTTGGGAAGGAAAGTGAAATCTAAAGTGTGTCTATTAAACTATCTACTAATAGATTTGGAAGGACCCCAGTGAGCATTCAGTCCACACCTTATGTTTTACCCAAAAAGTAAGATAGAGGCCCCAAGAGCCAGGTCCCTTGCCTCCAGGTTCTGTGTTTGGACTGCTGTCCCCGGTCCCAGTTAGGGCCTTACAGCTCATTTCTGGAAAGAGCAGCCTTCTTGCTCAGCTCAGCCCTTCCTGCTGCAGGGTGGCTTTGAGTACAAGCGGGCCATCGTGGACTGCATCATCAGCATCATTGAGGAGAACACGGAGAGCAAGGAGACCGGGCTATCGCACCTGTGCGAATTCATCGAGGACTGCGAGTTCACCGTGCTGGCCACCCGCATCCTCCATCTTCTAGGCCAGGAGGGGCCCAAGACCAACAACCCCTCCAAGTACATCCGCTTCATTTATAACCGCGTGGTCTTGGAGCATGAGGAGGTCCGGGCAGGTGGGTCTGAGCCAGGGCTGAACGGGGGCTCTTAGATGCTACTTGAGCAGGTGGCCTGCCAAAGGGAGCTGAGCCCCAGCCCACGGGCACTCTGTGTTCTTGCCTCACAAGCTCAGTGAGTTCTAACATTGTGGGAAGGACCATAGATGCTTGGGTGTCACTCAGTTGAATGACTCTTTAGCTCTCTGATTTTTGTTACTGACTTATGGTTTTTAACTTTCTTTTCTTTCTTGCTTGTTTTTTGGGTTTTGTTTTGTTTTGGTTAGCTTTTTTTTTTTTT